>JASSUY010017331.1:0-32938 GCA_032466535.1 Forpus xanthops
GCCCAGAAAGCCAACTGTATCCTGGGCTGCATCAAAAGGAGTGTGACCAGCAGAATGAGGGAGGTGATCCTGCCCCTTTTAAATGCATCCATCTGAGCTGCTTGATTTCTAAAACAGGCTCTTCTTCCTTAAGACTTAGCTTGGAAGGAAGTGACAGCTTGCACTTCTGCTTCTGAACATTTCCGGGTGCATGCTGGTAAAGTCTCTATAAAAACTAGTGACCACTCTACTTTCCATGAAAACAGATTTTTTTTCTTTGCTTCCCACACTGCAATAAGCATGAGAACAAACATCATGTTCTCTTGCTTTCCTTTAACAAATATTTTTAAGAAATCTTCAGATATGCAAAAAGCACAGTCCTGGCTTTATAAATCCAAAAGTTCTTTTTTGATGTTTACAAGTGGTACCTTGGGAGGCCATCTTTCATTTATTGAGAAGGGCATTCTCACATTACAAAAGTGATAAATTTCTATCTCCTTTTTCCCATTTCTTACTAATCAAACTATGTTGCCTGCTTCTTTAGACTTCACAAAGATCAAAGACAGGCAAAAAAACAAACAGGCTAGATTACATTTATGGAGGAAAGGGTTTGGTACCCTTAGCTGTGTGTTGTAGGGATAACAGACATACAAACTAGGTAGGACTGGAGAACATTCAGGTTTGGAGATGGTTCAAAACTGGTATACTTTTGATCTGGAACACATTTCTTTCTGATATACAAACTCTTGATTTTTTTGTTTGAGTTTTTTGGTTTGCCTTTTTTGTTTGCTTTGTTTTGTTTTTTTTTTTTTTTTTGGTTTTTTTTTTTTTGTTTTTTGTGGAATAATTAAGAAATGTGGGATAATTAGGAATTAAATTTGTATTTGAAATGCAGCATTATCCACACATAGGGGAAAAACGGACTTTCAGGGCCTCTCAGTGTGAGATGCAGCCACACCTGGTATGCCAGAAATGTGCACTCCACAGTGGTTCCCTTGGCAACACAGGCGGAGGGTGGAGTTAGGTAGGGATCTCGTGGCTGCACTTTGTCATAACATCAGCAAAATATGGAAACTAGGTGGTACAAGAAACTGATAAGCTGCATTCTTGCTACCCTGAGCCAGCAGACTGCCATCTTTTGACAGAATGCCGTCTTCTGTGTGAACTTTACTTCATTATAACGTCATTATAATGAATTTACATGCTAAAATACACTCCTATCTCCAATGTGACCCCCCTCCAAAATGAGACCACCCCCCTCTGAACATGTGCTCTAAATTTTTGGTATCATATGCCTCTAAAGGTGAAGCCAGAGTGATTTGCACCAATAATAATAAAGGTATGTATGACTAGAGTCACTCAAGCTCCATCTTGAAGGTAAAAAACAGTATAAAATGACCCAAGAAAGAGGAGGATATTGCGGAAGATACCATCGTGGATGAGTCAATGAAGATAACATCAACATACTCCTGGGGCTGGTTGATGGGCTGGACCTCTCTTCCCCCCCCATAGGGACGCCTGTAGGTAAGTGCTTCTCCAGGAAAACTTACAATCTCTACAGAGTTACTTTTCACTATTACCTTTATATTTTAGGGCCAGGCTGTGTTAACTTTACCTTGTATTCATTATGCTTGTATTCATGCAACTATTATTTGCAAGTGATTTTGCAGACAGTATTTATCACCGGCAATCCATAAGATCCTATACCTTTTGCATCAATGAACTGCACTGTTTTGGGAGCCGATTGTAATTATCTCATTGAACACGACCCCATCTCTCAGTGTGGCCGTGAGGGCTCATGAGGATGATTGGACTGGCAGTGCGGTGGACTATCAGTGAATCTGGATCAGTAAGGTTCGAAATAGTGAACACGGCTGGATTGGTAGCTGCAGCTGATGGGACTGGGCAGTGTGGTGCGCTATTGGTGAATCCGGATCAGTAAGGTTCAAAATAATGAACATAGCCCGACTGGTAGTTGCATATTGGAACTTTTCCCAGCCCCTCTAATAAAGCAAAAGCTTTATTTTCCCACTTTTTACGTAACAGTTTTGCCTGGAGATAAACTGACTAAATTCACACTACGTTAAGAATTATGGATTCTTGCAAACAGAAGTACAGTGCACCACAGCTACTGTAATTTCAAATTAAGAACAACAGAGAAGCAGACTAAATGTCAGAGACTTGACACAGTAATAATGATTACATCTGGAGACAAACTTTGAACATAAACAGAAAAGGTATTTTCTCTTCTATAGTTTCTAACACATAATCATCTCAAAATCTTGACCAGCTATGTTATTGCCAGTGTCATTCGGGATGCTAGAAGGATTGTTATATTATACCAGCCACTTCTGAACAAATTTTGAAAATGTGTGTCAGTAACCAGAAGGAATAGGTGAAAGAGCCATAAAATTCCACCAAACTCATAAATGGGAAAATATGTCTAAAACCAACCTTTAACAGTGGTTGTCTCTTCTGCTTGTATAGTTCTGGCCTAATATCATGGGGGGAAGGAGGGGATGGGGAGGCTCTTAGGTATTATTGTGATTAAAAAACAAAACAACGTGAGAAAACCCAACACAACTAAAAAGGTATACAGAGATCCACAGAGTCAGGGTTAACCTTTTTGCTTTGGGTCACAGAAGTCAAAATTTAAAAATCTCTATTAGTTATTTGCAGTATTCAAAGCTAAAGATGACATCACAATGGATAATTATCAAATGTAATTTTAAAAGCTCAGTTTGGTGTAGGTGACTGTAACTCTTCATGTTCATCTCTGGTTTAGTTTTATGTCTTTCTGCATGTATGTAAACTACTGTGGTCTAATTGGTTTTGTTTATACTGTTCTGTAAGTTTGAAATAAACATGCATCTCAGTATGAACAAGAAACAATGTCCCCTATTACAAAATTCATGCACCATATTGATTTACTTGAAGTTTTTAAAAGATCTGGTATACAAGGATGAACTGGAAGAATAGAACCAATTAACAGTCAGGTTTATAGTCTTAAGTCTGAAATGTTGCTTTAGTAAAAAACAGTAAATTCTTCTCAAAAAAGTAACTTCTTAAAATTCTGTTTTGCTTCAGAGTAATAGAAAGTAACGTTACTAGTCAAAAAGCATCAAGCAACTGCTTGAGTGAAAACTGTAATTATAAACTGAGTAGTGAAACCACTATGCAAGTAGTGAAGCACACTGTACAAAACTACAACTTTTGCAGATGATTGTTGCATCAGACCAGATAATAAATACTTTTCCTTTGTTTCAGTTTTAGAAAAAAGCTACAGCAGTTTTTAAAAGTAGTTATTAAATTTTGCTCATATTAGCTGACAGGATTTTTATTAACCAAAACATAATAGGATACAAAATCTTATTGAAGAGCTTCTCCATACATTTAAAGTGGGCGGTGCAGAGTGTTGAATGCTGCATGAATAACACTGTTTTTCAAGTTGGTGTTTAATCAAAGCCATTTTTGCTCACATATCACATGTCTCAGGAATGGCAATAGCTTAGACCATGTTCCTTTTATTTAATCCTTAAAGCGCTACTAAATTTCTGCTTTTTCCAACTGATGCCATTAATTATTGCAATCCTGGCTCTGGAGGAAGGAAATTCTCTAAGGAAATTCTTCTTGTACTTAGACTTTCAGGTTTCTGTTGTGCTTGTTACTGAATATGTTTCAGCTCTCAGAAACTTTTTATGTTTAGATTTCCCAGAGAAGTTGTAGATGCCTCATCCCTGGAAGTGCTCAAGACCAGGCTGGATGTGGCTTTGAGTAACTGGGTCTAGTGGAAAGTGACCTTGCCAATGGCAGGGTGATGGAACTAGATGATCTCCAAGGTCCCTTCCAACCCAAGCTGTTCTATAATTCTGTTATTGCATATACTTTCAGTAGTGAGAGACTTATCCTACCTTTTGCCTTCTTTAGTTACACTAATAATAGAGTCAGAGAAAGGAGAATTACAAGACTGAGGCAATTTACTGTTCTATTTGAATGCTAACACTGATGAAGTTTCAGTTGGTATAACAACTGGTCTGGCTAGGGTCTACTGAAAAAATTATGCTTTTACTGTGCAAAAGGCTGCAAAGGATATGTCCCTTGCTGCAGGTAAAGAGTAACGCTTGAGAAGTCTTAAAATTCTTCTCAGCTGACCTTCAGCTTCAAGTCTCAGTCGTCACAGTTTTATGCTTTTCCTAGAGACAGGTGTACTTGAAAATGCTGCACCAGCCCAGGTAGCTGGTTTTGGGGGTTAATTCCAGCCTTTATCTCTGTGACATATCAATTTCTATCCAATTTAAAACCTTCTGATCACTTACCTGTGTCTTTGAACATATCTTCCCAAAGAAAAAAAGGAGTTCATTGAGGAATAGGGAATGTGAGCTATTTAGTAGATCTTGTTGACTTCCTGGAGCAGGTGCCACCAAGCTAAGTGAAATACATAGAGTCAGGTATAACAGATTTGTTGTACCTTCCAAAATATAATGTGGTACAATCAAAGCACTACAGTATGAACTGGTAAAGTTTTTGATTATTCAAGACTTACATTTTGCTTTTCTACCATATGATATGTTGTTGCATATAGTTTTCTTCAGCCAAAAAAAGCCCTTTAGTCACTTTGATTTGCTTCATTGAGAATCCAAATAATATTTTTTTTAATATTGAAAAATTATAGATTTCAAATCCTCATTCCTTTGAATACCAAAAAAATTACTTTTTCTCACGTTTACCCAGTGTTACCTAGTTTCACATCCAAGCAGTGCAAAACCACAGATTTTTGTTTTCTTGATACAAAATCGTAAGCTAGATCACATTCATTTGAGACCAAGAACATCTGGTATTAAAAGATGACCAAAACTGGCAAAAAATCCTTGCTGTTATATGAGGTTTATGACTTTCAATGCCTATACACAGAAACTTCTAACAGCAAATGATCATGTGATTTGGTCTGTAAAATCCACAGATCTCATTCTGGTTTCAATTTTAGGGGTGTAACTCAAATCAGTTCTTGAGATTTCAACAGGATTAATCCCAAGGAAGAAAGTAAATGAGAACAGACTGTGAGCGATATTGTTACAAATCTGATGTTTAATGACTAAGTCTTCTAATTCCAATATAACTGGATCATTTCCATTTAGCTTCTCTTTCTTTAAAAAAAGGGGTGTGGAGAGGAAAAGCTGTGGCTGAGTGGTTAGATCAGCATCAAAGGCCTATCAGGACCAATGAAACCTCAGTCAAAAATGAATATTAAAAGAAGAAAAAGGTGGATCTACTGCTAGCAGCTTAGTCTATTAGATAGAGAAATATGATTTTTTATATGAGATACATCTGTAAGTTTTGGGGTTCTTTTCTCCTATGGATATCAATATAAAATAACAGAGATTTATTTATTTTTTTTCTGTATCTTTTGCATTTTTTAAGGAACTTGATCTGTTATGCTAATCTCCCATTGAAATTTAGGCCTGTCAACAGGCCTAAAATTTTTAGGCTAGCAATTAGGCCTGTTAATTTAGCAATTTAGGCTAACAGTTTAGGACTGTCAACAGTTTTCTAATTCTTAAGCAAAAGCTAATAAATACAATATTTGTGCTGATTATAGGTCTATAGTCAGATAACATATCAAACTCTTTTATAACATCACTTTGTGGTTAAAGCTTGAAGCATAACACACCATATTGTAGTCTGCATTCAGTTATGCAATGAATACCCCTGTGCATTGTGAGCTCTGTTTTTTTCAGATTAGTTTGGTTACTATGAAACTCTCAACAAATAAAACTGTTGCAATAATAAAACCATCTCTTCTTAGTCCTGTTGACAAGGTTACGTCCTTTTTCTCACTAATAAGATAGACTAAAACTAAGAAGCATTCCAGTTGACTTTCACTATCTTCATTTGATCCAATAGTTTAAAAGTTTGATGCAGATAGAAATGACGTTTTATATTTGTGCTGATGCAGGTATATTTCTTTTATTTCTTACTCTTAATTATGAAAAGAAAGAAGGCAGGCTTCATCTGGTAACTTCACTGCAAACAGGTTTGGATCAATTAGTCCTTTCTCAGTATTCTCTTTTTGAGCTGCTGGACAACATTGCACTGAAAAAAGGCCATATGTATATAGAGAAAAAGCCTATTAATGATTGTTTTCTTAATAGACTCAGGGTTTGAAGCTTGTTAGCCCATTCCTGATGGAAACAGAAGAGCATAGAATTCAGAGTGTTCTGCTTCAGGGACTAGTGTTTGTTAAATTATTTGATTTTATTATTTTTCTCATTCTGAAAAGCCCAGCCAGATATTTTTCAGTGTTTTCCTTTTAGTACTATGTAAAGAGTGGGACATTTAGAAACAATGACACTATGAAATACAAGGGTGAACAAAAAACAAAATCCAATTCTATTTCTAAACCAGAGAGTAAATGTGTTTCTAGTGGGTTGCTTACTGTCTGAAATAGCCACAGTCATAGCTATCCTCTGAATTCAGCACTGCCTAGAGGACATGCTGAAATGTACCTCCCATGGAAATATGGGAGGTCTTCCTTGATAAAAAAGCCCTCTGTCATTCTTTGATTTAATTGGCAGTCCAAATCTGTTATTGTTTCCACATTGGTTTTATCACAGGTATAAAGAACAAAATAAATTCTTTGTCACCTGCAGTTTACTCATTAGGTGCAAAACATCCCATGTAAATTTTTCAGGCTTCAGCTATGCTAACAGATTTTTAAAATGTAGCGCTTTTTCACCATAATTTGTTTGTGCTTTTATTCAACTACTCAGAACTCATTCAGTACTCTTGTTTCTGACCCACTACTAGTTTTTTGCAGGAGTCAACTTAGAATGTTTTCTGCAGACATAGCCATACAGCAGTTTATGAAGTTAGTATGAATGATTGTGCTTGTGACTTTAATTTACCTCATAAAATGGCATCAAACAAAAAAATTACTCAGGTGTATCAGGGTAAAGGGGCTAATGCTTGATACACTGATGACTATTGTAGAACAATCAGTGATGGAGACAACATAACCATATAAACTTAACACTGCCCACAAAATATAATGTAGGAACAAGTTTGTGAAGGAAAAGCATATTAGTACTTTCCAAGGGCTTAGAAGCCTGTTTCTTTCATGTCTCCTTCTTATCTTCTGTTCCTTTTGGGAAGTGGATAGGTTCAGAATCAATACAAATTGAAGGTGCTTGTTTGGAGGCTGTTGTTTTAGTGTGATCTTCATAAAACCCCATGTCCCTTCATTTTCAAATGTATCTTCAAATTGTTTCTTCATGTTTTTCATTTTTATGATGTTGTCTCCCTGCAGTCACAGAACACTATGGCTAGATAGTTTTTCCTATCAAATACATTTACAAAATACTAATTTGCAGTTGAAAATAAAGGGAGGGAAGCAGCTACTACAGAAAAATAACATGTAAACCATGACCTTCTTTGTAATTCTATATTTCCAGAAGAAACGTCATGAGGGGAAACTACTAAATCAGTCAGTATAAATTGAATTGGGCAAGTTCCAGTGGAACAATCTGGAAAAAAAGGCAACACAGGCAAAAATGTGTTTAATCTGGATGTATCCCAGGTTTACGTAAGTATTCAGAAAACTGCTGTATGAGGGAAACTGGATAATTTATGTCACAGTGATATAAAGTACATCCTTGACTTTCCGCATATTTAGCTATATTTACCCAAGTTGTCTTACAACAACATTGTCTTTTTGTTAAACAAATGCGAACCACTGCAAAAGAGCACCTTGTGTTTCGCTCCTATCTTCAGTGCAGAGCTTTCAACAACCAAAGATGTTCTGGCAGAATCATAGCACCACTCTATCTATTGGTGTGACGAGCCAATATATTTTAAAGGTACCTAAATCTTCCATTAAAAACTTAAAGACAGTGGAGCAATACAATGTCATGACACCTGTTTGAAAGCTAATAAAGTGTGCCTGAACCCATTCAGTTGCCATCTTCGCAAAACATGGTTCATGCAGTAAAAGCTGCCTCATCTTTGACTCCAATGTACTAGTGCTGCTTAACTCAGTGGAGAACACCTGGATTTTTTCACAGAATTCAGAAGTATACTGTATAGTGTCTTACACATACTGTATAGTGTCTTACACAGAATCCAGGAGGTGCATTTTTTCCCTTAGGAGCCTGCATCCGAAAGGCTGGTCTAGACTGCGGAGCATATCTGTGTCTGGGTTTCTATATGTGCAAACACAGATACCAGACAAGAGGCTGAGATCAAATTCTACCATCCTCTGGGAATTTTTCCAGCAACCACAACCACTGGGATTTATAATCCCAGACACTGCTGAATTGTAAAAAATGGTCTAACTAAACATGTATCAATGTGACCAAAACACAAACTATGATAAGTGCAAAATTGCCTGTCAGACTGCTAAGTCTCTAATCTTGATCTTATCTTTAACCTAGGCCTGCACTTGGTAAATATGAACTGCTAGCTTCTTCCACTAACTCTTTGCCTAGTCATCTGTGTGTCTTTTCTGACAATGAGAATGGGAAGGGAAAAAGAAGTAATTATCATTCTCATCAAAAATCCAAACTGTTCTCATCATATCTGTCATGATCAGGAAAGCAAGATGGGAAAAAATATGCAAGTTCTCTGGGTCCAGGTCTTGAAATTCCATCTTTTGGCTTCTCTGGTCCATCACCTAATGATAAAGCCTTAATTTACATAGATACATGTGTCAAGATACATCTGGATTTGTTCTCCTGCTAATCTACTTGATTTTGACATTCATTCCTCTGACGGAGAATACCATACTACAGGCTACCTTCTGAAACAATGGAAAGCATGATGCATGAAAGTATGTCAGATTTCTTTATGGTGGTGAAGAAGGTCCTAGACTTGCCATGCAAGATTTATTTTACAGTAAACTTTAGTAAAGTGCTCAACATGCTCCTTCCCTTTGTCAGTGGTCCAGATTCTCTACTTGTCTGCCAATACATTGAAAGATTAAAGCTTCCCTGTGGTGCTCCTTCCAAAACCTTGTGGCTCCCTTGACTGGGGGAGTAATCAGAACACTGATACACTTAGCAGTTGGTTACTGTTGAAAATGACAGAGCTTTTTTGGTGCCTGTCATCCAGAAAAGAACATAGTTAACTCCCTAGAGATTTCATAGAGAGCTGGCTGGATAAAGAAGAGAGACTTTCCACAAGGCCTGGACTGCGGGAATGATCACAGTCTGTGGTGACATCCCTTGACAGAAAATCAGAAAGTTGATAAGAGAGAGGACTCCTCTAGTCTGGCCACCAGAAAAGTTTCAGGTAGAACTTCCATGCTAGGTAAACAGTAAGAATAATTTCAGAGATAAGCTTGGTTCCCAGTGTCCTAATCTTGACTTTCCCTCTGTCCTTAGTGCAGTACTTTGCCACTTCAAGTAAAATTGATGCTTCTACAACAAGGAAGAACTGTGATACATAATCTTTTCACAAAGATAATTAGAGAGAAATATTATACTAGTTTCATCTACTACAAAAAAAAAACAGTAAGTACAATTATGTCTATGTGCAAGCTTTAGATACTAAGAAACTCCCAAGTCTCTGAGAATTAGACTTCTGGGAAATTTGGAAAAATAGAATCACATTTTTCAGATGTTCCAATTATTGGAATAATAATGGTTATCTGTAAGTGAAGGAGGGAGAACAACCTTGTTGTGGACTTTTGAGGTTGGAACAACTGACTTACCACAGTGAGAAAACTGAACTATTAAGGTACAGATGTGGACTCCTGCCCATCTCCATAAATGCAAAGCCTGCATTTATAGTACTTGCTTCTGTTGAAAAATGATGAATGACATTTTATGACATAAAGTAATTTCATCTGAGGTGCTTTTCTACCCAGCTGCCTGAGGGCTCTGTTATGCTACAGAATACCTAACCAGGATACTTTGCTGGAAAATTGTTATTTCTTTCTGGACACTACAAAAGTAAATGAAGTATCCCTTTGCCTTCTCATCTGAGAGAATGAAACAATTCACATGACGTGACAGCCTAAAAACATCTTTTGGATGCAGCTGTATGAAAGCATTAGTTTGAGCAGGGGGTACATTAGTATTATCTTGGAGGTAAGGGAGTTTCTGTGCAACAATACTGGAGGCTCATAATTTCCTGGGTGAGTACTCTCCATTAACCCAGCTGACAGCTATGTATAATTTCTCCCAGCTCAGCTGCACTGTTCGATTGTGTACTGGCCAAGACAGCTAAGACATCAGCCAAAGAAGGGGAAGGGAAACATCTGAGTTTTCCAGAAGCAGATTAATGTGTCAATGGGAGAGGAAGTAAGTTTTGAAAATATCAGGTGCACTTATGAATTGTGTCTGCCAAAGGGTGGACCTGCATAAACTGTCCCATAACCAGCATTATTACATCAGTACTTGCAAGCCTTAGTTTTGCAATTAAAGTCTTTAAAATTGAATGAGCATTTGGAAAAATCTGCACCATACATGCATAAATAAATGCATACACCCATAGATACTATAATGTTTCAGGAAAGAGTAAATCAGATACAGATTTACCCAGTCCATAGAGCTGTCACTGTGTTAAGAAAGAATGTTTAATTAAAAATCTCAAATTGCTGTAGCACATTACAAAATATATGCAGAGGCATAGAACCTATCTTTGCTGCTTCTGCTGCAAATTTCCCTGTTATTCTTCTGTCTTTGATATTGCAGTAACAGGAGTTGATTAAAGAAAAACAGAGATACTGAAAACATTTTTAGGATTTGAATAAGCTTGGCTCAGGAAACATGAAGACTATTCATGTTTTCATGGTCTTGTAACTGATTGAAGAGCAATACCTGGAATGATGTGATCTTGTGATCAGTGATAAAAGAGAATCAGAACAACGTTTAATCTTGAAAACCAATGGAAATTTAAACAGTTCATTACCTACCTGTAGCAAAGGACCCTGACTTTTATACAGTTATCCCTCAAGCTCCCTCCAGCAGTTTTTGGTAGATTGTAAAGCTCTATGTGCCGTGGTGACCCCTAACAACAGAAACAAAAGCTGGGATGTGAGAATGAGCAGTTGAGAGAGCAGAAAAATCATTGCTGGGTTCCTCGTGACACAACCACGTGGTCAGGTGCATAGTGAGGGGCTCAGTACAGTGTTTTTGGTGTACCTCCTAGCTGAAACCAATCCTGCTATCAAATGGATAAAAATGCAAGGAACAATTACACTGCTATGCTTCTCAGTTTGAGCCCTCTGATGTTTCAGGCATTATCTTGGCTTTGCTAACTTGGACACATAAACATAATCATAGAATCATAGAATAGTTAGGGTTGGAAAGGACCTCAAGATCATCTACTTCCAACATCCCTGCTCTGGACAGGGACACCTCCCACTAAACCATGTCACACAAGGCTATGTCCAGCCCGACCTTGAACACCGCCAGTGATGGAGCATTCACAACTTCCCTGGGCAACCCATTCCAGTGCCTCACCACCCTTACAAGAAAGAATTTCTTCCTCACATCTAATCTAAACTTCCCCTGGTTAAGTTTGAACCCATTACCCCTTGTCCTCTCACTTCAGTCCCTCATGAAGAGAACCTCCCCAATATCTCTATAGGCCCCCTTCAGATACTGGAAGGCTGCTAGGAGGTCATCAAGCAGCCTTCTCTTCTCCAGGGTGAGCAGCCCCAACCTCCTTAGCCTATCTTCATCCAGGAGATGCTCCAGTTCCCTGATCATCCTCGTGGCCCTCCTCTGCACTTGTTCCAACACTTCCATGTCCTTTTTGTGTTGAGGACACCAGAACTGCTCACAATATTCCAAATGAGGTCTCACGAGAGCAGAGTAGAGGGGCAGGATCACCTCCCTCAATCTGCTGGTCACACTCTTTTTGATGCAGCTCAGGATGCGGTTGGCTTTCTGGGCAGCAAACGCACCCTGCCGACTCATGTTCATTCTCTCATCAACCAACACCCCCAAGTCCTTCTCCTCAGGGCTGCTCTCAATCTCTTCTCTGCCCAACCTGTAGCTGTGCCTGGGATTGCTCCCACCCACCTGTGGGACCTTGTACTTGGCATGGTTAAACTTCATGAGGTTGTCATCAGCCCACCTCACAAGCGTGTCAGGGTCCCTCTGGATGGCATTCCCACCCTCCAACATACCAACCAAACCACAGAGCTTGGTGTTATCACCAGACTTTCTGAGGGCGCACTCAATCCCACTGTCCATGTCACTGACAAAGATGTTGGACAAGACCGGACCCAACACCGACCCCTGAGGGACAGAAAGGTGGTGTTTAAACCAGTGTCCACTCAGGCTGCCAGCACAGAAAGGCTGGAAATTTGGCATTTCAGGCAAGGCTGCTGAGCCAGCCCTGCTGAACAGTGGATCTGTCACTATTATCAGCAATGTTTGTTATGTTTATGACTTATTTCACAGTAATAAATCTGTTCAAGTGCAATTGTCATCTTTCTTGCTTTCCTGGACAGATTGGTGTTTTTCTCCATGATACAGATGTTTTGTTTTTCAGATGAGATATATTAATCGTGAAAGAGTTGTTTATAGTTTTTAAAAAATCCCCTAACTTAGATGAACATTTAAATGTGACCCTGACATATTTCTTTCTTCTGTCTTCCAGGGCTAAATCTTAACATTTTGTAAAATGCATAGCTCTAAAAATTCCATTATAATCCATCTGAATAATAAATCTTTTCCATGTCTATTTTTGCTTCCAAATTACCAGTATAGAAAACCAGCATGAGATAGCTTAGAACCTACATCTCAATAGACTGAATTATATATTCTCTCTTTGCAGATACCAGGAGAAGAGGAACAGAGTTGATAGAAATGTTGCTTCTGCCTTTTGAGCATACGAGTTTATATGGAAAGCAGTGTTACCATTTTTCTTGTATAAAAGCAGAGATGGGACAGAAACTGTAAAATACCCCTCATTTTCTTTCTCTTTCCCTGTTAAAAAAACCCATAGGAATGATGTGGGGTAAGAGATCCGAGATGATATGAGGTGAGATGAGATGAGATGAGATATGAGATGAAATAGATGACAGCATGGAGAACACAGACAATCTGCCACTTTGCCTATATATTCTTAAGCAGCCTATTCAATTGATGTTAATACTTCAGCTAGGCCAATTAAGTCACTTCCCCTTTTAAACTAAATAGCTTTTCTTTCATGCTGCAATGTAGCAGGATAAATATAACTAAAATCAGCTGTAGGAAATATAATGTGCCTGCACTTTAATGATAGAAAGTTTGAACTTCAATATTCCTTTTTATTATCCTTATTATGAAAGACTTATTTAAATTCCAACCTTAACTTTTTTCATGTTTTTAATTAATTTGCTATTTATAAAATCAAGAGACATGAACACCAATGATGATATCTCAGAGAAATTTTAATTGCAAATGTACTTATACTATTCCTAATTGCATTATACCATGTTTACAATGCAAACAAGACACAAATATAACTAGTGAAGTATAATGGTATCAACCATCACAAATGCTGTCAAAGAAAGAATACAAATATTTTGAAAAATGGAGTCTGACATGAAGATGCAAACCATGGACTGTTTTTCTTTGTAGGTACTTTGTGTGAGTTAAGAACGAGTGTTAGTGCACTTGCAAAGTTTTTGGAGTAATATATTAAAAAAAATCATCTACACATTTAAGTTACTTTATTGCTTTCTTAGATAGGCAGCTTTCTGTAGAAGATAATACTTTCTTCTACATCTGCCCAGGCCTCAAGAGACTTTACACTACAAAGTCTTCTTTATCACAAATAATATTTTACAAATGAAATCAATAACATTTAGATAAAGAGGAATACTGTTCTGAGACACACAACACTTCCCACGTACTTTATTTTATGTAAACAGACTTTATTAGAGGTGTGCTGACCTTTTATTTAGACAGATGAATAAGTATTTTGGTTTTCTTTTTCATCCAGTGGTATTCTCCTATTCCTGTGGCTCCCTTGAGAAGCAGCTTTGGAATTTACTTCTCAATATGTTTTTTTATTTACCCAAAATTCCATAGTATTTCCTTGTGCTTTTATGTTAAATAATTATATTGATACTTCGTTTTGTTCATGAAAATCAATTCTAATTTCTGAACAATGGTAACAGTAAATTTTTTTACATTTTAATACTTAACTGAATATGGAAAGTTCCAATTAGACAAGGTGGGCCAAACCAGCTCTACAGGAATCAGATGCAACTCTACCTTGCTGAATTTAGAACTACATACTTTTCTATGATTTTTGTTAAATTAAGCAGATGAAAGGCACCAGATTCTTACCAAGAAATATCATTTGTTTATAACTATTTATTGGTTGGCAAATTAGCCAATATAGCACTTACAAATTTTTCCAACTGGTAAAAAAAGATGTTTCCTACAGAAACAGAACTCCTTAAAAGTCATTCTTATTTTCAGAAAAGTAAGTTATTGTTGTATTAGATACGTACACTTCTACATGTTACAGATTTGAAGAAAAATTGCAAAGGAGCAAAAAGAGGTTACTTCACATAATGTTTGAATTTAAAACAAAACTTAAATTCATGCTAAGTCAGATATTCTCTGCTGTGATTAATGCAAACCCATTTTTTTTATCTAAATCTTGTTTCATCTCAGTGAGTAGTCTTTGACTGTGGTCTGCTTCTAAGCATTCTGAAAAAACTGATTCATTAGAAAATTTGAAGCAGTGCCATCTTACTGGTCATTAAATGTACTATCATCAATCCTTGTTAACAAAATGTAAGTGCTAATTTGCAGCAGAAAATGTAGGACAGAAGGACGATTTAATTTAATTTTCACTACTTCAGCATATGCTGTAGTATATCTAAATCTACTTCATACTCAAGAGGGAAAAAAACTGGTGCCTTCAGTAAGAATAGAATCAGATAAGTAAAAAATCTTTTGTTTAAATATGATAGTCTCTAAACAAGACAACATAAACAAGGACTATCATTAGGCACCACTGAGTCCTGATATTAAATACGTATTTTGAGTGAATTGAGGACATATTTACGCTATTATTTGTGTGTAAACTGACTTTGTTAATTTTCTTTCAGTTGTTGGCTAGATCTGCACGACTATGGCATTTTGCTCTGTTCTATGGCCACTATGCCACCTTATTTACTAGTAAGGCAGCTGTTTTGGCAAAGTGACAGTCACCACAGGGTTTACATCCTTCTTGATGATCTGGTCTGCTGCTTTTAATCACTATTTAGCAAGATACTTCAAGATACCTTCAGTGTCATAGTTTAAACCCAGCTGGTAACTCAGAACCACATACTCATTTGCTCACCTCTCCTTCCTTTGGGCAGTATGGGGAGGAGAATTTAAAGAATGTAAACCCCATGGGTTGAGATAAGAACAGTTCTATAACTAAAGTATAATGCAATACCACTAATAATAATGATAAGGGAAATAAAGAGATAGACTATAAAAATAAAAGGGAAAAGGAAAAAAAAAATAACAATAAACACAAGTGATGCGCAATACAATTTCTCACTACCTGCTGATTGATGCCCAGACTATCCCCAAGCAACATTTCAGCCCTCCTGGCCAACTCCCCTCAGTTTATATATTGGGCATGCTGTGCTGTGTTATGGAATACGCCTTTGGCTAGTTTGGGTCAGGTGTCCTGTCTCAGCTTCCTCTCACCTTCTTGAGCCCTTCCTCACTGGCAGAGCATGAGACTGAAAAGTCCTTGATCAGGATAAGCACTACTTAGCATGAACTAAAACACTGGTGTGTTATCTGGACTATTCTCAGACTAAAGCCAAAATACAGCACTGCACTAGCTACTAGGAAGAAGTAAAAATAACTTACAGCTGAAACGGGGACATCCAGTAGCCTGGGATGTGGCCCTGGCTATTTAATGCACACTAACTACTTCTCTAATAGTGGCAATCATATATATTTTTATCTCTAAGGTTTTTGTGGATTGTTGCTGACTGAAAACTGAAAACAGTCAGATTTGTAGTAGCAATTTGCAGAACAGTTGGAATTTTAAGCAATAAACAAATCTTTCATATTATAATTATGAAAGATCTTTCTACGTAGACTTGAATATAGTGCCAAAGTAGCTTATGCACTGAAAATACAAAATTCTTACTTCATCTTTAGGGTTTTGTAAGCAAACTCAAAGTTTAGTGGGTTTCTTTCATTCATTTGTTCTTCTTTTAGTGCACTAAGAAAGCTTACGATCTGATTATGAACTTAGGGAAAGGGAAAGAAATACCAAACTAGTGAGGAACTACATAGACAAAATGGACACTGCAGGATTTTGTAAGATGTCCTTTCAGAAATCTAAACCAAACTGCAGGGTCAGCTTAATAAAACCAGTTGTTGTCACCAATCTATTATCAGCGCTGTGGTTTTAAGAAATTTCTGGTAACTGTGTAGAAATTGAAAGGACAGAGTTTTTACAAGAATGTTTGCCTGAAGCTGCGGGCATTAAGCAGATCAGTGATACAGCAGTTTGCTGTGGTCATCTTTTTCTGCTGTGTAAACAAACAGATCATTACTTAATTGCCAGACTTGTCTTTTTTTAGGGTTTTGATGGATACATTTCCATTTTTAATCTGGTAACAAGATGATCATATTGATTTTTACTTCTTGTTAGTTTACTTTCATTTTATTGTTATACAGAATAATAATAATTTAGAATATAATTAATATTCTAATAAGCAGGGGATGAAAAAAAAAGGCAAACAAAAGAAAAAAAGCAAGCCAAAATATCTAAGCAAGTTATTTATGTATTGCAGACTGAATTTATTTTTGACTGTAGGTTCAATAAAATACACAATTTTCTTTTCTAATTAATTTAATATGATAACACTAATACCATGCTTTGATTTGTCTTTCAGCTGTTGCTTCTCCAATATTTTTTCTGAAAAGTCCACATTTAGTCCCTAACCATGAAGATTCTAAATAGAAAATAAATCTAAATCAGTTGAATTCTTTACCACATCAGTACCCTTTCAATGTGAAAGGCAAAAAAAAGTTCTTCCTTTACATTTATAACCAAAATATTCCTCAGGTTTTAAGCATTCCAAAAGGCTTGCAAGAAACCAAGTCTTAGAGAAAAATGAAACAATAGAGTGCGATCTTGGTATTCTTTCTCCCATCTTGTTTCTCAGTGAGTTTCTAAGGATGAGAGTCAGAACCCAGCAGGAGCACAGATGGCAAAAATAAGACCTGACCTACATTAATGTGAAGAAGCAGTAGTGGTTCTGTGAAAAAATTAGCCTCATTGAGCCTTATTGGTCCAGACATAAGTGGGATTAGTGCCTCACCAAATAATCAGTGAGCTGTGATTTCTAAAGGAAAACAAACATTCACTGAGCAGAGGTTTTGATGATGAAAGTGATTCACCCTCTTCCTCCAGCTGGAAGTATCAGTTTTCTCTAGAAGTACCTATGCTAGCAGTGAAATATGCTGAGAAGCTGATAGGCATCTGAAAAAGCATTGCCTTGAAAATATCCAAACTGCTTGCAGGAAAGTTTTCAAAGCCGTTTCGTAGTGCTAAGTTAAGGAGGAGACCAAACATTTGGTTCTTCTTTCCTTGGAATGCTACATTATTTCCAGTATTTTTCTGTGATAGAACAGAACCTGTTTGAAAAATGCCAGTACAAATGTAACTACTCACCAGCTAAACTGTGAAAGGGCTGCATAACTTAAGAAGAAACTGAAGATCTGAGACCTGCATGGCAGATATCTACCAACTAGTATTTCTTCCTACTCCCCCTGTTTTTTGTAGTGGGGAAATTCCCCATTCACAGGAACTTTGAGGTGCCTGTGAAACACAGCTTTAGTTTGAAATCATAGTTTTATGTCTCTGAAAAACCTAACCATGAGTAGGGAAGGAATAATAAAAATAAATAGGTTATACTTGGCTTTTTTCCTGGCAGATTTCCTTTGCTTCCAAGGTTTGAGTTGTATTTTCAGTTCAGACTTTTACCTTGTTGGAAGATCTGTATGTGTCCCAGGAAATCTGTTTTCACCATCTTCCTCAAAGTCTCCTAGGCACAAGTGGCTGTTCCCTTCTCCTTTCAGTAGTCAGCATGTGAGCTACAGAGTTTGAGAGTTTTCTTGAGATTCCTGTAACCTTGAGTTCAGCCTGCAATCCCTAAAGCATCATAATCTCTTTTTCAAGAGATCCTACCTGGCTGCTCTGTCCTCTTTAAAAGAACCGTTATATACAATCTGAGAACAAAGGAAGAAATCTGTCAGGAATAAAAACTTTATCAAAATAGAAGGGCAAGAAATTGTGAAACAAACCAAAATGAGTTAAGAGAATAAAAACTTTCTAAAGTCTTTCCAAAGCTTTGATCCTATTAAATAATTTCTAAATATCCCAACTGAAGTAGTTTTGAACTAATGATCTATTCAGTGGGACAATGATAATTTATTCCTATTACACTGTAAAAAATGCACTCTTGATCTGATACATTTGAGTAATTTTAGTGGGTTAGCCATAAAGAAATCATGTTTCAATCATTCTGATGACCAGAGTTTACTGAATCTTTCACTGTAACTTGGAAAGTAGAAGTTATTAACTTGAGGTGAGAAAAAAATTGTACCAGTGATGGGGACATAATCAAAATGGTGAGCAAGACAAAGCACAGTCTGAGCTTGCATGCAATATCAGCTTGCTGAGCACACGGTCTGACCTTGCATGCAAATTTTAGCATCACCATGTGCTGTTCTGGTGACAATCACAAAGCTGACTTTTGCAGGTGAAACAAAATGTACAGATGAACAAAATGTACAGTTAAAGAGGCCACTGACATAAATATGGGATTATTGAGTGTGTATTAGCCAATCTAATGCTAGTTTGAATAGTAATTGTAGAAACTGGTACTGGGAATTGGTACAGACCTAGAGGTCCAGTTGCTCCTCTTGCTACTATTCTTGCATTCAGTTTTTTCTTTTTCCCTACAGGAGAAATTTGATTTAGGTTTGAGTATTATTTGATATACATTATTGACAAATATTTTGTCCTTTCTTGTGATTTATTCTGTGTTTAGGACTCTCCTCATGGAATTATCTTAGTTTTTATGAGTTTTAATTCCTGTAACTACAGGGCAATCAGTTTTCTTTAGGTTTCTCTATTTTTTTCTGTTCTTTTCCATTGTGGTTATAAATAAAATACTGCATTTTCTTATATTAATGTTGCACATTTGGTGTACCTTGATAAAATCTTGAAGAAATACACTGGCTAGTTTCTGTTTCTTGCATTTGCAAAGTAATGCAACTCTAGACAACTGTAGGTAGGTATTTCATAATTGCAGTTAGGTTTATTTGGTGGTTTTGGGGTTGGTTTTTTTTTTCCTCTAAGTGAACAAATGTTTCACAAGGGATTTTCCATTCTAGATTGGTATGGAACAAGTTGTGTATAAGCACATGAAGTATTTGAAAGCTGCCATTTTAAAACTGTCTTTAAAATATTGATCCTTCAAGTATTTTAACTTACTATACCAATTTCAACATTGTTCTTTACTAATGCATCGTCTCCTAAATTAATTTCAACTTGTATTATCCTTTATAGTTTCTAGTTCCCATTTCTTTTACCTGTGTAATTTATACTAAAGAGCCTGGACCCAATAACATGGATATAGCTGGATCTGCCTCTACAAGTTTCAGCCTCAGCTGAATTTGCTATACTTTCACTGAAGTGAATGGAAGTAGTTTATATACTTCACGCTTTACAAGACAGCTGTTTTTAGACCTCATTCAAGTAGCTGATAGAGTAATGAATACTTAGTTTCTGAGAAACCTTAGTTCAGAAACACAAGTTTTTTAACAAGTTTTAATTAAACAGGCTGTCTCTTCTTGATACACCTTGTATGTTATTTGTTGAACACATTTTTGAGATTTTTAAGGAAAATGTTTTCTTATTGTACATTTTGTGGTACAGACTGAGAGACCCCTGAGGCTTCAGTATCTACAGACACTAAGTCACCTTGAAAATAAGACTTGTGAAGAGAATTCAGACCTGTAAGCAATACTGTGTGTCATATAATGCAATTGAGATGCTGAAATAATGAGTATTTTGCAAGTATTTCTAAAGTATTCTGGTGCATGGAGGAAGGAATGAGAGGGAGAGACAGAAAAAGAGGGTGTTGAAAGGAACATGGGTATCTTTATGTGTAGCAGCAGGTTTGTTCCCTTCTCTGTTCCTTTGGATTTCCAGCCTTTTCAAATAACTTCTAAGAATATTGGCTTCTAACAAAAATATGCTTTGTTTTAATAAATGAGGAATTTAGGTCACCAAACATT
Organism: Forpus xanthops; assembly: GCA_032466535.1. Taxonomy (NCBI): domain Eukaryota; kingdom Metazoa; phylum Chordata; class Aves; order Psittaciformes; family Psittacidae; genus Forpus; species Forpus xanthops. The sequence continues at coordinate 20,256 of JASSUY010017331.1, forward strand.
GTTCATTGTCGTCTAGCCCTAGAATTAGATGAAGTTTCTAATAGCCACTGTAGCCAACGAAAGTTGTTCATATTTTCATAACAACTTCCAGACAAAGAAATGCCAGGGAAAATATGCATGATTGTTGGTTGCTGATTGTTGCCAAACATAGAAGGAAAACATCTTATCTGATATCGAGTGTTGTTCTACCAAGAGATGAAATTACCGGACTATAAAATATTGACTGATTGATTGATTGATTGATTGAGAATAGATTTTTCTGTCCAGAAAGCAGATGTGGTAGTATTCTTCATGTTTATAATTTTGTTCTCACATGTTAAAGTAGTTACAGTTTTTTGCTGAAACTAGTCAGGACCTGTCTTTCAGTGGGCAAGTACATGGAGATGATATACCAGAATATGGATCTTCAACCAAGCAGGTAGCCTAGCAGCAGCCATGTTAGGGCAATATTTATCATAAATATAATGTCTGGAAGGATTTCAACTGTTTGTTCTTTCTGTTTTTAACCAGTTATGAAGACCAAAGTTCTGTACATACATAAAGCAGTAATTCTCTGGAATCTCTCTGGGTATGTAAGTTGAGGGTCATCAGTAGTCATGGAATCATTCTGTAGGTCATAGCATGTAGTTGGGAAATGTGTAGATCACTGAACTGAAACTGTTGTTCAGAGCAGATTTCCTGTCAGGTTAGATGTCCTTACAATGATGAGTTGGGAAAAGCACCATGTGAAAAAAAAAACAGTCCTCTCTCAACTTGCACTGCATCTAATGTAGATTACTTAAGCAAAATCAAGAGTGTAAAAATCGATATTGTTCCAACACAAACAACCTTCAAAATACCCTCATAATGTAAGCTACACCCAGATGGTTGTGTGCCATAAGCTTTCTATATTGTTTAAAACGAAAATGTTGATTTGGTAAAGTAGTTACATCGTAGGTGGAAGATGACATACTGCAATTTTGACATTATGGCCAGTTGTTAGCTTGGTCCCCTGTAGATGATGTTGTTCACAAGTAATGTGAAAAGTACAAAAATTGAATTCAGATCTTGATTAAATAGGAATCATAGAAACAGAAGTTCTCTACATAAACCCAGTTTCTACTCTGCATATTCATTGTTAGATCTTTTTCCTTTCTTCTCCTTACAAGATTTCTGTATAATTCTGTGCGCAGACTGGCCAGATTAGGATAGCTGTATTTGGCTTAATTAGCAACTGTCCTTGCTACTCCTTGTGTGGCCCATTTACCACATACTAGTCAAACCCACATCTGAAAACAATGTTATTCATTTTCTCTGGAGATTTATCATGGGATATGTCAATGCAGAACAAACACTTCACAAACATTTCATTTTCACAGTAGACTATTATAGCCATTCCCACAGTGCAAATTGCAAACTACAGTACAGACATGAAGGTTGGCCTGGCATTAATTTTAGGTGCCAGATTTAATCCCGGCAGTGCCTGGATTTTTGTCAGGTAACTTACAATAGACATGCAACATTCAAAGTGCAATCTTTAGCACGTTCAAATGTCATTGTGTGAGTCCTTCTTTTTTTATCAGCCACATCCAGGAATGGAAATCTAGACAACCAGAAAATGAAGAACAGCCCATTAGCAGCTGACCTAGGAAAAGTTCAGCTTCAGGGAGTTGTCTAGCACCATACTGAAAGCCTGGAGCATGTTATTGTCTCATGCTTTTCGCCAAGGCAGTACTCATGAGACAAAAACTTGGAGAAACTTTTGACATAAAAAAAATTTTTTGACATCAAACTTTTGACTTTTTGATTCTTAAAATTACGTTTTTTTTTTTCTCCATCATCTTTGCTCAGACTCAGAACGTGGGGAAAAACAGAATAACGTTTCAGTATTTAGCAACACATATTGCTAGATGTGTTTGGGTTTAAGAGCTTCATTTTTTTCTTTATTATTTTTGTAGTGAAAGGCTTCTCAAAATATCTTTAATCTTCTTTGAATAATATCTAACTGAATAAAAAGGAAAAAAAGGTTTGTGTTTTCTTTTATGAAATCAGAACTGGGAAAAAACAAAATAAAACAAGAAAACTGTCAGGTTTTGAGGAAATTGAAATTTTATTTTCTTTGCTAATCTTGGACGTTATAACCAGTTTTCTGGAGGTTCTGCCTCATTCCCCTTTTCATCACTGTAGTTAACCCTGTCTTTGGGTCATGACTTATTTATCCTTCAGGTCCATTCTTGGTTCAAAGTGACACAGCATTTTTATAAACTGTATCCTAAAATCTGTTCAGAAAAGGCTGAATTAAGATTACTGGTAAAACATAATTGCACTATTTCCTAGCTTTCATCTGCATGTTGTCAGATTAAGTTTTACCCTCTGTGTGTGTGTGCGCGCATGTGTATAAGCATAAGGGAAAGAGAGTGCCACAAATAAAGCAGGTGAGACCTTCAGGAACCAATGCGGGACAGCCTAATGGTTCCAGTCTATGGGCATCATAGTGACATGAAAGAAAATCAGCATTGTGAAACTGCAGATTCCAGAGCACAAAGCTCTGCTGCTCATTCTAGAAGTGGAGCAGGGGGCCTGACAGCAATGAGTTGCCCCACTGTACAGAGAATAGGACTACTAGAGAATAAGTTCTCAGTTGAATTGGTAACAATTGTTATACAGAAATGAATTGCAAGACTTAATATATTTTAGGCTTTCTTGCAAGCTCTCAGAGGGAGATGATGTAGAAGTGTGAGACTTACTGCTCACATACCTGATCTGTGTTGCATTGTCTCCCACAGATCTTTCTTTCTTGAGTGACTCAGTTGTCTGCTATCCTAGCATTTTCATCACTCATCTCAATCCTTCAAACTTCATTTTTCCCTTCTTTTCTCAGCCTGTTTGTTTAGCTAGTACCAGTTCTTCCTAACTTATAATCCTTTTTCTCTGTCTTATTGGTATGTGGTCACCCTTCCAGCTACATGTGCATTCTCCATTCCCACTGTCTCCAGCTGTTAGTTTCCCTCCTAGGCTTCTTGTTTGATATTTGTGTCCCACCCTTGTCATGCTACAGTTCACAAGAACCCAGAGGTCTTTCAGATTTCTGCAATTCTGGGCTTTTCATGAGAAGTGCAAACAGGATGCTCACATACAGTGCTTATTCTCTTTTGCTGGGAGGGAAACTCTACCACATGCACAAATCTGTTGTTGGTCATGTTGAGCTGTATTTCTCAGTTTTAGCTGAAGCTGGCTACATCACACTGGGAATGACAAAGACACATCTGGAGTTTCAGTGGTATTCTTGTGAAACTGCTTTCCAACAGTGGCTTCTCTCAGTTTTTTCATCTGCTTTGTTTTCTTTTTTTTTCAATCAGTATTATTATTATTACTACTATTAATGTGGGAAAACCAACACATTTTCTTCTCTCAGAAATGGATCACATTTCTCAGCTGAAATGTAAAACAATAAATGAACCTGAGGGTGGCATGAAAAATATCAGCCTATATCTTACAGGTTGGTAAAGTCTAAGCATCTGAAAAGGGGCTTTTCTAACAGAAGCATCAGACAACCTTCATAAGCAATCAGAAGTCACCGTGCCATGCATTAGCAGTATTAATTCTTGATTATTCTACCATATCCAGAAGAATAAGGCAGAACATAAAAACTCAATGTGCAAATTTTCAAATCCTTGAATCTGGACATGTGGCAATTTCAAAAACAGAATGAGATGCAATTAGTTTTTATATGCCTGTAACACCCATTATTAATGATTTATTATATTTTTGTTACTTTTATGATACAGTACCTTTGGTAAGTGCAGGGCATTAGTAAGTAAATAGCATGCACAGTAGCATTCTGGAAAGTGTCAAAGAGTAGGGAAAGTTTTCTTCCTCTCATGCCTCTCTTTTTGTATTTGCTTTGGGCTGGTTTCAAGGAACTTGGAATTAGTTTAAACTTTTAAGGGTTTAACCTATTTATGAACTTTGTAAACATTTCTCCACAAATTCCACATGGCTGTCATGTTTCCCAGGAATGCTGGAGTTTTTGTTAGGTTATGACAAATACTTTCTTACAGCAGTACGTTTGCAGCCTGTCAATCTGGAATACAATAGAAAAGAAAATTGAATTTGATACCTTTTAATTTTCAAAACTCTTTAAATAATTTAAGCAATGTATCACTCTTTTATCTTTCATTTCTATAAAATTATGGCTATATTGAAGTTATTTTGACACTAAAGTTATTTTCTTATAGTAAAAAAATAGATATCTTAATGCTAAAACATATTTCATTGCTGTAAATCATAACTCCCTGTTTTACAAATCTTTTTGAATGAAATCTTTAATAAAATGCCATTACTGTTTTAAATATGTGATATTGGTCTTCTGACCTTATGCACTTTACATGGATACTAAGTCACTGCAAAATTTAATGAAGGAGTTCTTTATGGCTTTCTTGCAAGCATGTGGCCCTTAAAATATATTGCTTAGCAGAATATTTCTCTTCACCTCTACTGTTATATTGCAATCTGTCCAAAGTGAATTAGTCCTTCCTTTGTGTTTATCATAACAGAGAGGAAGTCAAGGATACACTTTTGAACTACTAGGTGAACATTTGAGAATTTAATTTGAGGGCTTCTGCAATCAAATACTAACTTAATTGGATTTTACAAATTTGAAGACTAAAAATCTTAAAAATCTTTAACTGCATCTGCCTTTTAGGGAAAATTTCACAGCTGCTTATACTGGAAGGTGAATTAGTGTGACGAAACTCCTCCTTTTCGACACTTAGCAAAAACATTGGCTCAAGAGCAAATACAAAGAGCAAATTTCTCAGACATCTTCAGCTGTTGTTTTGTTGTTTTTTTTTTTTTTTTCTTTGTTTTAAAGCACCTTCACCAATTTTTATGAAGTACAGATGCTCCAGGTTAGTTTTTGGACACAGCTTCTCACACTGTTCAATACAAATGCTGAACAAAGAAGGATATCAAACTATTAGTGTGTTCAGAGGAGAGTGATCAAGATAGTGAAAGATCTTGATGGCAAGATTTATAACAAGTGGCTGAGATCACTTGGTTTATTCAGCTTGGAGAAAAGAAGGCTGAGGGATGATCTCTCCAAAGTCTACAACTTCTTGAAAAGGGCAACAGAGGGGAGAAGTGCTGATTGTCTTTCTCTGGTGACCAGTGATAAAACACAAGGAGATGGAGTGAAGCTGTGGCAGAGGAAGTTCAGGTTGGACATTGAGAAGCAATTCTTCACTGAGAGGGTCACGGGAACAGGCTCCACAGGGCAATGGTCAGAGCACCAAGACGGTCAGAGTTTTCAGAGTGTCTGGACAACATTCTTAGGTTAGTTTTACGTACACCTGTGAGGAGCGGGGAGTTGGACTCAATAATGTTTAAGGGTCCCTTCCAATTTGAGACATTCTATGATCCTGTGATTCTATACAGTATTTACAAATCCAGGAAGACTAGAGTTCACTGTGTGAAAATTCTGGAGCAGTTGACCTGCATGCTCACACCAAAGCAGTCAAAAGTAAGTTTCCAAGTCCTTTCCTAGGCAGCTAGATAAAAAAGGATTGCACGTTCAGTGTACAGTGTAGCAGAGTTCAAATTTAGCTTGTCCACTACTCAGCACTTAGACTCATCAGAAAATGTTTTGGACATTTTCTCCCATGTAAAAAAAGTGAAAATATTTTTCATTTCTGGCAATGAAGAACCAAAGAACATTGAGTAAAAAGAAAAATATTTGGATATAAGTAGCAGAAGTTTGAAAGAAGGTTTCTAGGAGAATATTTTAGTTAAAGTATATGTGAAGTGCTAGAGTTTTCCAAGAGAATTTTTTGCAGTAATAAAACAATTTTGGTGAAAACATTTGGCAATCTTATTAACATGACTGCAAATCAATCACTCTTTTGCCTAAAAAATAGCTTATTTTCTTGATTTTATATATGTCACTGCAGAGGAAAGATTCACCAACAATTAGCTTGACTGACTACCAAGAAAATGCAGGGATTGGATGGGTGATACTTATGAAAAATACAGCTTGCGAATTAACTTCTTTATCACTGTACCAAAAAAAATCTCTAATATTATTACCCATTAGAACAAATATTTTTTCTAATTTCCTCTTAATATCCTCAGCCATTTGACATTAGCCTTTTTTTTCCTTTAAAAGTACATCTAAGAATTATTTTATAGTGTCTTTTTTACATATGTCCATTCTGTAAGAATTTATTATTAAAGTTTTGTGTTAAGCAGTCTTTATTTACTTAACATCCTCTGTCAACCTCAGGTTCTAAGTAGTGTAATAGGGAATTATAATTAAAATAGCTTTAATCAGCTCTTTGGGAAAAATACCTTCTTCAGTTTTGTTCCGCAGCTGGGATATATTCTATGGCTAAAGAGCTGTTTATGAAACTCAAAAGGTATTTCATTTATGAAACTAGAAATGTATTTACCATTGCATATAGATGGCTACACTGAAGATATTATCTCTGGAGTCTAAACTGAAATAAATTCAATACTTGCTCCTGCTTGCAAAGCAATAAATTTCTTGTGGAGTTAGGAGAAGAAGGCACAGAGTCTGGCAAGGATGAGTAGTGTGAAGGTTTGGTCTTATGAGTGTCTGGATTTTTCTGATGTGAAACAACCACCATGTAGTAAGCCTTATTTTATTGTCTCAGTAAAGTCTTTTCTTAAACTTGTTTCAGGACATTTCTGCTCTCGAAGGTTTGGTTTGCCTGAATTGTCAATACATTTTGAACATTTTAGGCTCTGACTCATTTCATAATTTTTAAAGTTTACTAAGTTTCATTTTGACATTCATGCCATTAAGAGTTTGCATTGATTCACCTTGTTCTGTATGTGATTACTCATTCGTCTTTGCGTGGAAAGGACCTTAAAGGTCATCTAGTTTCAATCCCCCTGCCATTTACAGAGAAATCTTCCACTGGACCAGGTTGCTTAAAGCCCTGTCCAACTTGTCTTTGAGCACTGCCAGGGATGGGGCATCCACAGCTTCTCTGGACCTGTTCCAGTGTCTCACTACCCTCACAGTAAAGAATTTCTTCCTAATAGCTTATCTGTATCTAGCCTCTTTCAATTTAAAGTCATTCCTCCTTGTCCTATCACTGCATGTCCTTGTAAAAACTCCTTCTCCAGACTTCTTGTAGGCTCCTTTTAAGCACGTATCTGTGATTTTTTTTTCTAATTATTATTTTTATTTCATTTTTAACAGTTCAATATATACACTAGTTGACAGCAGGATTAAAGTCCTCATCTTCCTTACTAGCTAATCAATTTTTCAGGAATATATTCAAGATTAAATATTGATAAAGTAAAAGATTTTACACTGAGAAACAAAACTAGTCAGTCTGAAAAGTACATGGGTTTTTTGCTAAACTTTTGTTATCTGAGGAGGCTAAGAAATTAGTAGTTCTTTTGGGTCATAAAAGGATTAGTTCTATGGGATAATTAATAAAATGTAGTAGAGTAGTACCTGGTTTTGAGCAGTTTTATTGAATATTCTTTACTTGTCAAACACTGTTCATTAATGAGTGATTTTGCAACTGTTCTGTTATTAAAAATTTATATATATGTATAAATTACTGATGAAATTATGTGCAAAATGCCCCAGAAGCAAGGAGTAAACAGGGTTACAGAATCCAGCAGTCAAAATTGCACAATATTAGGCACAGATTTCACTGCCCTCTCATTTTTTCCCATCAAATTAAGCTTACCACTCGTATTGTGTCTCCAGAAATCATGTTCTTTTTCCCATCTCATTTTTCAACTCGTGTATTCTTCTCTCTAACACATTTTGAAAAAGGTATCTGTAAATGAACAAATGTGATCGATAAACAAAATAGCTTCAGTTAACCTTTGTCAAGTGTGCATTAAAAAAACAGGCCTTATGAAGTAACATCTATAAAAATTTTGGCTTCACTAACCAAACCTAAAAGTTTTCCTATGCATTAAGTTATGAAGGTGATCCTGGAAAAATAAGCAACAAGGCCAGGTTGGAGAATTCTGGTGCTGGTTTAGCAGCAATTATTTCCTTATCACTAGGTCAGTCTTGACATAGTGTTTTGTGATGTTTATTATATGCACTGTTGGCTTTTACCATGAGGTTTGTCCCCACCAGAACTTTATAGTCCTCAGTGAAGTCTTTATGAGTCATATTTCCCTTTTGCAAAAGAGTGTGAATAGAACATATGCTTATAGCAAGCCTGGTACTGGGCTAGTACAGGTACTGGGCTAGTACAGTGCTATACCAAATCAGACAAGGCACTGCACCTGCCTGCCTCCAGCAGTTCTTTTATTCCCCCAAAGCCATAGAGATGGATGAATAGCAAGTCAGGCTGACATGAAAGTAACAGGCAGAAAAAGTTAGAAGCTCCCAATGCTCTGATTTTTGTGTGATTTCATTCAGGAGGTGAGTAGCGATAATTTCTCACATAACACTGTGCTTGGAACTTCCTTTTCCATGAAGATGACTTAAGTAGATTTTGACAAAAAGCAAGTTCAAGAAATGTTTTGAAATTCTTATGCATTCAGGCGCCTGCACAGCAGCATTTAGCAGGGATTTAATTGTTTGTCCCTAAGGGGAGAGATGGGCATGTGAATGATCAGCCTGAGTATATAAAGAAGCACACAGAATAATGTAGCAAGATCCTTTACAAGATAATGGTCATTTTGTCTGTTTCTAATGCACAACAATTATTCTTGTCTTATTAGTATTATTGCAATACTGTATAATCTGTACTGATCCTGTTTATACTGTTTTCTTAAAACTCTAAGCATAGCCATGCATGCACACACATACAGAAACACACATACTCACAAATGTGTGCAGGTGTACATCCTCACACATGTGCATATCTGTACATACCCATATGCACACATGTCCTGCAGGACTTCCTTCTGAATTCCTCACCAGTTATAAAGCATTAGAAGCACAATAGATTTTTTTTACCTACTTTACCTTTGGGAAAAATTTCAGAGTGTTTTCAACTGCCTTTGAAAGTTCATCCAGGAAGTTCTTTGTCATCTATAGAACAAAAAAGAAAAAGCATTTTTTAGTCCTGGTCTGAGCTACTCTCCGACCTTGTTTGGAAAAATCAGTAACTCTGTAAGCCAGAAGCTATGAATCCACACAGAGAGATGGTTGTCTGGACTGTAGGGAATATGAGGGGAAAATAGGCTTCATTGATGAGCAGTCACAAGATCTGTTGTACTTGCCTTGTAAAGGATAAAGAAGTCAGCACAGTGGTTAAAGTATGGCTTTATTTCTTCATTAAAAAAAAAAAACACTATTTTTTAACCACTGCTACACCACTGGGGATTTTTGATAATAAATTGTTGGTGGGAGGGTAGAAATTTTGCCAGTTATGTAGCATATTTCTGTCCTAGTTCAAGCTTATATTAATAACTGAACTCCTTCAGTACAGTTACAGAGAGAAATGTCATTATTATTGGTGCTGTTTGTGTATTTGCAAGGGGAAAAAAGAGATACTGCAGGCTTGGAACAGAGAGGTTTGGTGTGAGAGTTTTAAAGCATGCCTCAGCAAAACCAGACTGAAGTGATGAACTGTTTCTCTGATAACACTGATATGCCCAGAATCAACATGGAAATGAGTCAGTTTAATGGTTTGAGAAAGAGTGAGCCTGTTTCTACCCATGAGCTGAAAGAGTAGTGTGTCAGTTTTAACAAAACTTGATTGAAGACATATGCCAAAGCAGAACAAAAAATATGCATATTGACATGAAATTGTACTTGTCTTTATTTTAATTAGAAAGGATACAGTATATTCTGAAACATTCCTTTCTCAGGCACTGAGGAATGGCAAATACCAGCTTTTTAGAATCAAAATGCTGTTGCTTTTCCCAGCTTCAAAAGTGGGGGAACGGGGCAAAATAAACAGATAAACAGAGGGCTAAATAATAATATTTTTTTAGCTGGATATTTGGCAGGCAGCTAGGAATTGTAAAAGGAATTGATGAAAAATGTTTTAGAGCACTATATTGGGCCTTGTGTTTTAGCAATTTCGAGTGGCGAACTCGTGTGAATGCCAAAAGTATTTCAGAGGTGGCAGCAAAACAAAAACCAGTTTAATGAAAAACATTTAATGGCTTGTTTTATAAAAGCATGTGTTTTTTTTTTTCAGTGTGGTTCATCAGTTTCAAGGCATAGGGAAAGTTAGGCATGTACTTTTCTTGCTTTATTCATATATTTTTTAATATATTAATAGTTGCATAAGTCCATGCTTCCAAGGACTTAGCAAAATTTTTAATTAGTTCACAAACAACTCTTCTTTCCAGTGGGAGAACTTTTGTACAAAAAGAGCTATAGCACACATTCAGGATGAACTCAAAGGAAGACTATCTACTTCTAGGAAACTATGGCCCCCAGTGTGTTACACTTTCTTGATGGTAATTAATTCTTTCAGATTGGTGCAAAGGATCCTGCACTTACCTGGGAACAACATTCATTCTGTGACCTCCTTGAGACAACTGTTACAGAGGAGATACAAGAAAGAACCCTGAAAATTCCTGCACTAGTCTCAGGCCTTTCCTCCTCCTCTTGATTATCTGGCGATTTTGAACCCTCCCTATCAGCATGGTCTATGGAACATTTTGGTTTTGGTGCTGTCACAATACCAGCTCATTTTCTCATCCTGCTTGACAGGAGACTCGAGAAAGTGTGACACCACTGAACAAGGTTTCTCTCAAAGCATGTGACTTTTCAGAGCTTTGATATCTTAGCCTTGGCCATACTGACTACCATCAGTGGTCCACTTTGGCCTTCAACAGGGAGATTTGGAGACACATCATACATAACATTGTGGTCTATTTTGAGAACACACACAAAATCAGTCTCAAGGAGAAAAGACAATGCAGAAAGAACCATGACTTGCCTATATCACCTAAGGAAACACCTTCCACTGTCCTTTTTGTAACCAGACTTTTCTATCCTGCATTGGTCTTTTTGGCCATCAGCGTGCTTGCAGTAAGCATGGGCAAAGCCCTTCTCAAGTCTTTGTTAGCAAAGCCAAGACATGATGATGGTGAGACAAGAAAACCTTCATAAGAGCTATTTCTGGGCTCCTTACTCCTCGCCAGCACTGAATGGCAAGAAAAGAAATACATTGGTGGTGTATGTATTGCAGCAGAGCCACTGTTCCTGCCTGTTGCAAAAGCCTGAAATTTGCCTTCATGAGGAGAATGATTTGTCCAAGGTCACTTAAATGAAAAGCAGAGCTGGGTAAACTCTAAGTTTAAAGGCAATGATGACTTCCTTTGCTTCTTTCTCCTTTTTGTTCATACCTTAGTTTCACCCTTACTGTAATTTTTAAGAGGCCTTTCTTATTTCACTTTTTGTTTGTTTGTAAACTTTGTTATAATTAAATCTGAGAAAACATTCAAATGTCTGCAAATATTCAACAAGCAAAAGTAGGGTGAACTGCAGCAAGGCTGCATGGACTATGAAGAGGGTTCTTTTCCTTCTTTGAGGGCAACCCTACCCTTTGCCTTTGAACAGTGATTCTTTTTGTAGCTTCTTATGGGAGATTATTTTGAAAAAGTAGTGTTCTATGAGCTAAAAGATATCCTTTGGAATAGATCATAACTGTCCTTGATCATGAGATAGTCTTTCTCTAAAATACAGTGAATTCATATAATATCTGTTTCTGTGGCTTTAATTAATGTCAATACAGACGTAAAACTAGTTTCATTTAGTCTAGACCATTGGTCAAAAAATTTGCCTTCATTAGATCTGACACTGTTTGTCAAATGCATAACCTGTATTTTGCAATTTTTGCCTCCTCAGGAGCTGTTGAAATTCAGCATACAGCTAGAGGAATATATCTTGATTAAGAAAATTGTTTTTGGAGCCTTTGTTTATTTGCTCAGCAATGTGCATGAGCAGAGGGCAATATAAAGGCCAATGTCTTTGAACCATGGAAAGGAGCATAAAGTGCTACACCAGTGTAATGAAAGGCCTGCTGAGAATTCACAAACTGTGCATACATCAAGCACCATATTTATCCCCTCAAAGATGTTATCTTCCAAAGCAATAACAAAAACTCTTTGTGAATGTTTTATTTTGCCAGCTAATGTTTTTTAGATCAGATAATTCTGGTTTTTAATGAACTATAGGTTCATAAAATGAGTATTGCATTTCCAGGGTAACACAGAAATTGAATGAAATGTGAACAGAAACAATGGAAAATTATATTAGTATCTGTATGTCTATTCTTCTTCACTTCTCAAGCTAGCAGTGTGCAACCCTCCTCAGTCAGATGCTACTGAAGTTTTTGATAAGTGATAACACTTACAGAATCATAGAATAGTTAGGGTTGGAAAGGACCTTAAGATCATCTAGTTACAACCCCCCTGCCAGAGGCAGGGACACCTCCCACTAAACCATGTCACACAAGGCTATGTCCAACCCGACCTCGAACACCACCAGCGATGGAGCATTCACAACTTCCCTGGGCAACCCATTCCAGTGCCTCACCACCCCAACAGTAAAGAATTTCTTCCTCACATCCAATCTAAACTTTCCCTGTTTAAGTTAGAACCTGTTACCCTTTGTCCTCTCACTACAGTCCCTCATGAAGAGTCCCTCTCCAGCATCCGTATGGGCCCCCTTCAGATACTGGAAGGCTGCTATGAGGTCTCCACACAGCCTTCTCTTCTCCAGGCTGAACAGCCCC
>JASSUY010017332.1:0-13610 GCA_032466535.1 Forpus xanthops
CCCTGATCATCCTTGTGGCCCTCCTCTGGACTTGTTCCAACAGTTCCGTGTCCTTTTTATGTTGAGGACACCAGAACCGCACACAATACTGCAAGTGAGGTCTCAGGAGAGCAGAGTAGAGGAGCAGGATCACCTCCCTCATTCTGCTAGTCACATTCCTTTTGATGCAGCCCAGGATACAGTTGGCTTTCTGGGCTGCGAGTGCACACTGTCAGTTCATGTTCATTTCTCGTCGACCAACACCTCCAAGTCCTTCTCCTCAGGGCTGCTCTGAATCTCTTCTCTGCCCAACCTGGAGCTGTGCCTGGGATTACCCCGACCCAGGTGTAGGACCTTGCACTTGGCATGGCTGAACTTCATAAGGTTGGCATCAGCCCACCTCACAAGTGTGTCAATTTCCCTCTGGATGGCATTCCTTCCCTCCAGCATATCAAATGACCACACAGGTTGGTGTCACCACAAAACTTGCTGAGGGAGCACTCAATCCCACTGTCCCTGTCACAAAGATGTTGATATCAACTGAAATCATGTTGCCACATCAACTTTTCTATAAGTCAGTAGCAAATAAAAGCACATGGTGTAAACATAACTGAGGAAAATCTTCATAAAGCAGCAATCAATAATACAATTTAAACAGCCTACTTTGTGCTCTGACCTAATGTTATCTTCTGATAACTGTTTTTAATGATTAGTATGTGACAATACAGTATTCTGCTGAACTGAACTGTGCATAAATTGCTGATCGTTCATGGGTTGAATATGTTATTAATGACTGTGAATAAGGAAAAAGGACCATAAACCACCTTTCTGTGGCAGACAACAAAGTAACTGCCTCAAAAATTAGAAGTACACACTTTAGCACACTTAGGTTAAAAAAAAAAAAAAAAAAACAAACAACAAAACCCAAAGAAATGTGAATTAAATTTAACTGGTTAAACAAAGATAATTTACTTACAAAATAAATTAATTCTGTTTAAAGAGTTACCAAATTATTTTGCAGCAGAAAAGTTGTTTCTCGGTTCTAACCCCAAAGGTACTTCAGCATGACTAGACTGATTATTATTCATTCTATACGATCAGTAAAAACTGCTTCTTTTTTCCTACTGACATGCTTTTGTGGTTTTGCAAGTGCTCAGCCACCCCTCTCCCAGTCTGTCTAAGCACAGAGTTGATAGTATGAAACTTCAGTTTTGTTTGGCATATCCTCCATAGAGTAGACAGCACATTTTTATGTGCTCAATATGCATATTTGCAACAAGAAAATGAAGGGCTTTGTTCATATGCAGTAGAACAGGCCAAACCCCCTGCCCTTCTTATCAATGCCATATGAGTCACAGAATATTTTGGGGTTTGATTTTGTTGTTTGTTTTTTTTTAAAAAACTATCTGCTTCAAAGATATTCATTTTTTATATGTTATTCACTAGATACAGATGCAGATCTCATGTTCAAGACAAAATAATGGTGCATTTGTTCAATTGCATGCTGTCGCTCACGTAACAGATGACCTACTGGGCAAAAGGTATTGCTTATAGCAGCCTATCCCTCAGCACAGCATCCTAAATCGCCCATTCCACCTGCTGAAGCAGCTGACATCTGCTTTGAAGCATGCAGGAAACTGGTTGAATCTACAGTGCTGTCACATCAAAAGCACTCTGCACTGATTTTGAGCTGGCAGGTCCGAGGAAAATTCCCCTCCCTGAAACTCACCTCCACAAATCCACACTGCCTGGCTCACATCTATCCTTGCAAGGAGACAGGAGTGCCTCCTAGGAGGGTTCTCAGGCCGACCAGCATTGCCCACATCACCCAAACACAATGAGAGGCAGGGTATTGCTATGAGGATGAGCATGGCAACAAGCACTGAATCCCATGGCTGTTGCAGTAACCTTTTTGAGGAGTGTCTTCTGACAAAGATGGCATGTCACGGTTTACCTGGGAATGGGTAATGTTGGCACTCTCTGGGCATACCAGAGCAGGCAAGTTGTAGAAAGGCAGAAACCCAGGTAGAGACAACCTAAGGAACTAACTACTTTCATACAAATAAATAAATAAATGGAAAAAAAGAAAGGTAAGGAGGGGGCACCAAACAAAATATAGCTTTGTACTTCAATTTTCTATATGGGTTATGCTGCTTCAGCTTGCTGTCAGAGGAAGCCTGCTTTTCCCCTGTCTGGTATGAATACTGGTTTTGCATTTAAATCATCTGCCCTGAAATGTGGATCTTTGATTTAGTAACATAACAGAATATTTCCAGAGGGGGAAAATTGTTTCTGAAAACAAAACAGTCCCAGTCTAGCAGAAAGTGCCTAGGCAGGGAAGGGAGCTGGCATGGGAGACTGAAACTAAATGAAGAGAAAATAATTCCATAACAGCCCCCACAAGAAAGGCTTTTTTTGATTTGAGCTCCCAAGCACTCAAATGGCAAGACAGTATTATTTTGGAAGGTGTTTCCTACTTTATAGGAGATAAAATAAGGGAACAACTAAAAGATGCCACCCAAAATTTCTATCCTGCCCTTTCAGGGCAAGAGCCTTCAGTCTACTTTGCCCTCAGGGAATCCCAGCTCCCTAGGTGCCTCCTTTCTGACCCTCCTAAGGCTTTGCCACAAATCTTCCCAAAGAACCACTGCAAGGCTGGAAGTTCACAATATGGGATTAGACTATTGTGTACTTATATTTCCAAAGGCCCCAGACCTCTGTGTCCAGAATAAATCTCATTCTACAACTAGAATACATGCCTTTTAAAAGTGTAATTAGTCAGTTAAATGAAACACCACACACATTCACAGAACCTTGTTAGCTGAAGGGCCAAACCATACCCCTATGGCCCTTAGTTTTTACTGAGAATTTCTAGGATTTTCTAACCCACAAGGGATTTGCTTGTGTCTAATTTTGTATATCTAACACTTTTCATGCACTGTTTTACCTGGCGGGTGGCAGACAGGACTTTTCCACAGAAGTTGTAGAATAAGTCACCTGCTATCTCCACCCTGAACATGGTAACTGCAGAGAGAGCAACAAGTTTTAACCCACCCTGAGATTAGCAACTGACCTGATTTTCAAAGTTGTTCTCAAACACGTTCTTTGCCTGATTGCTTTAACAGAAATCAATGATACATAACATAATAATTAGCATTACACAACACTGCAATCTACCAGTTGTTAACCATTTTGAACCCAAAACACCAAGCCATCACCCATCTCAGTATTAGGCGTTAATAAGTAACAGTTGTTACCAGTTGCCACTTTTAATACACATAGCATGGAAGGGTTAAATAGCCTCACTTTGGTGTTAAATACAGACTCTGCTTGTATTCTGCAAACAATACCTTACAAATAAGAAATACCACAGCTCCTGGCTGCCTAGTTATGAAAAATATGTTTTATCAGAGAAGGGATTCTTACCCATCAGTTTGCTATCAGCCTTTTTTTCTTCTAAGTGTGATTTCCAAGTGAAAAAGACATGTTCCAATTTCATTTTTTCTCTGAAGTTTTGCTGCATACTCTCACACAGGTGATAGTGTGAAAAAATAACTGCTTTGATTCCTTACAATTACACATAACTCTTTCTTTTACCTATAAAGCAATTATGGCCAATGCAAAATGCACATAATGCAGGTTTGTGTAACACTACAGTGGGCAAATCAAGGCCACATTATGAAAGGCAAAAAAACCATCATCCCTCTTATTTCTGTGTCAGACACAAAGGACATCAGCCTAGCTCATATACAGAGCAGAAATAACTATCCTGTAGGCTAGAAGTAACAATAACTTGGGATGGTGGTTCCCAATATTGGCACTGCAAGCTATCTAAAGGCTTTAAAAGTTTTTTTTTAGCCACTGTTTTACTGAGAAGATACATGAACTAAAGACTTCCAGGATGAGTTTGCCAGATGCTTACTACAGCTTTACACACACACACACAAAACAAACAAACAAAAAAAGATAAAAAAAAAAAAAACCCACGTAACTGCTTACCTTAGGTAAAAGGTTTTTTTTTAATGTAAATATTATTTTTAAATTAGCATTTCTGGTTTGCGTACAATCAAAAGCCTCTAACATCACAAATCATGACAATGATGTGGCCTAGCAACCTAGACAGACAGACACAGGAAGTTCAGTCAGTCAGTAATAAAAAGCTTTGGCTGTCTGGCTTCAGGGAGAAGAAAATTGCTTGGATGATCACTTCAGTACTCTACTAGGTGATGCACTATTTTATTCTTTCTGATAGCTGCAGTTTAAAAGAACTCAAAACAGGAAAATGTACATGTAAAGGCTGAGCAAAGATGTGGACTGAAGCTTTATGTTGTTTGGTTTTAGATTCACACTTTTGATAGAGCCTAGGGAGCCAGAGCGAGAAGAAAGGAAACTGTCCCCAAGCGCCTGACAGTATCAAAAGTGAACGCAGCTGCTTAAGTTGCAAGCTACCTGTAGAGTGAGTCTAGTAGCAGGGGGCTCTGTTGGGAGGGGGAGGAAGAACAGCCTTTGCAATGTTAGCAGGTATCACTGCAGTGTACTTGCCAGCAAAACAAAACACGTTTATCAAGTCACACTCACAATTGCCATGATTTATCTCGGTACAAGAAAATGCAC
This sequence comes from Forpus xanthops, assembly GCA_032466535.1. Taxonomy (NCBI): domain Eukaryota; kingdom Metazoa; phylum Chordata; class Aves; order Psittaciformes; family Psittacidae; genus Forpus; species Forpus xanthops. The sequence continues at coordinate 4,594 of JASSUY010017332.1, forward strand.
TGTCATTCTATTCACCAAACACTTTGTGGTAAATTTACACTGCTGCACATTATGGACCCAAGCCTGAAGGTGCTGAACATTAACAGCTCCTCCCAGAAATAGAAGGCATTGTGCACCTTGCAGAAAGGTGTATTTCAAAAGAGAGGTGGTGTCAGAGCTGAAGATAGTTTCTCTGTCCTTCACTGTAATGATAACTAGGCAGTTACAGAGCTAAACTTTATGCTATTGAAAAACTTCACATTCCTCTTTCAACATGACTGGCTTTTCTCTTCCCCAGTCTTTTCCAGGCTCTTTTTTTTTCTGTTCATCTATTTTTTTCTTTTTTTCCCCTTCTTCAAAATCTCCTCCAAAAAATTAAAAGTATAATCCTCCAAGGAGCTGACTTATAAGTGTACCTAACATTTAAGCCTATACCCAGCAGAACACTGAGGCTCTCTACATTTTTTGTCACAGATATGTTTTTTGAAGAACTCTGACTTGATGCGACCAAAAAATACCTTCTAATTTCAATGCTAGAATCAACATTAAAACAATTCCAAACATTAGCCTGTCCAGTCCTTCACAACTACTCCTTACTTGCTCAGATCCTGAGCTGCTGAGACAGTTGGCAAATAAATCTGATTTGGTCATTTATCTAGCCAGCACATAGCATCAAGATGAACATTTCCAGATTTGACAAGTAATTGCTGCATTAAATACCATACATGTACATTTCTCAGTTGATGGCCCATCCATAGAATACTTACTTCTGGCAGCAATAACAATTCTGAATAAGTGACTATTCTCTTCCAAGGGTAATAGCATCTGCTTATATAAAGGGATATTTTTGGCGCATTCTCAAGGTCTTCTTTCTTCTGCCCTGCTGTCAGAACTCTAATCAGGTATGCATGGCACCTACGGTGCTCCTGCATACTCCAGGTAATTAGCCTTTCCACTAATCACAGAGCATCTCTCATTGCTGCAAACGTACAGTAAGCTGCTTGTTCCTTAACCCTCAGGTTTCCTTTGCTCATTTCTTAAATGACTGAACACTGCTTACCTTGAACCGGTCTTTCAATGCACACCATTTAGCGCTTTCCAAATAAAATCATTTCTGAGCATTTTGCTTGGAGCTGAATTTTAAGACATGAATTATCGACATTTCAGCTAAAACATATCCCTGATCTTTCCCTTTTCTTCTAATAGTTAAGAAAATAAAAGCTCACAGCGTTTTCCTGTGACCATCCTCACATGCCTTTCTGCTTGAAAAATTGATCACCTTAGATAAAAACTAATTTACACTTGTGATTTATTAAGACAAGAGACCCATGTTTAAATGGAAAAAGGCTGCAGTAAGTGTCTATGCTCTGACAAATGGCAAAAAATACAGCTGATTTAACAAATGAGTGCTCAATCAATGATGCACTGAGGCACATGACAAAGGGAAGTCAAAATCCATTACACTAAAGAACCTTCTTTAAATTCCGCTTCAGTGCACTGACCCTGTTGCTCAATGCTAAAGACTTTACAAGGTTTTCGGAAACATTTAGAAGAGCTTTTGGTTTGGCATTCACTCAGCTGCACCTCACAATTAACACCGCCAGACTTCTTTCTAATCAATTATTCATTAAGATTACTAGCGTATCTTTTGAGCCCCTTAACTTCACATCAGAAGTGTGCGAGGAATGATACATGCATGTGTACTTTACAGAATAAAAGGAAGACTCTAAGCAGGTTTTAACGCTAAATGAGAACAAGGCTGAAAGAAGCGAAATCAACACTTTTAGTCAAAGTTGAGCTTCAGGCGAGCTGCAGGCAGTGCACAGCATGAGAGAATTTGGCTCTAGAAAGTACCCATGTGTTGACAGCTGAATAAGAGTTTGAAGGCTTAATGGTAAGAAATGTTCCATCAATGATGACGTTACACATTACTTACTCAGTTAACTACTCATCTTCTGCAGCCCTGACAGCTAATGACATAAACCCCATTCGACAGAAGTTTTACAATTTGCTATACAAATATGTTTATTGCAGTTACCATGGCTAATGTTTTTTTCCTGTCAAACAAAAAGAGGGAAATAATTTTTGGGAAACAACTACGAAACACAACTGTGCTGAGAAATTAAGAATGCAGAAAAATCTGAAAAACTGCTTGAACCATGGAAAAAATGCAAATCAATTTGAGCCTATTTCTACAACTCTAACAACAGATGTGCATGAAAAATTATTAACAACTCATATTATGGTAGAACCTACTCTGCTAAACACAGTGTTAGCAGGGAAGGATATTTGACCCCTTAATATTACAACATATAACTTCAACATATAATTAGGAGGGCTTTGTTTTAAACTCCATCAGAAATCTAACTTGGGTGCTGAAGTTAGATGCTTCTCCACACGGTATACAGAAGAACCCTGTTATCAAAGAAGCATGTATGTGGAAAAGACCTTTCAGATCATCAACTTGAAGTTACGAAGATTTCAGCACTAGTTTGTATTTATCTGTTTTACCTGGGTCAGAAGGAACAGTCAGCTAAGACATGAGAAAAGATGAGCCTAGCTAGTGTAACACGCTCACAACAGGCAGAAGCACTGACTCTGCAAGACCTACGTATAGAGTTGGCTATGAGATTTTGTGTTTGGCCACAACCTGGCTGGCATAACGCAATATAGATGCACGCATAGATATTCAGGCAAATATGGCCTAATTGCCTAGCACTTGAGTATTTTCTAAACATCACAACATAAAAAAAGCCTAAAGAAAAAACAAGAAATAAAATTAGCAAAGACAATCAAAGGGTAGAGACATAACTGTTGAAGTGCCTACAGCACTACCAGAGTAGAACTGAGTTTCTAAAGATGTATTCAATAAAATCTCCTAATCTAAGTGTGAGAAAGTCTGTAGCTACCAAATAACATTTTAGTAAAATGACAGAGGTGACTAATATTTCTCGATTCTGCATGTCCAGAGCTGCTGCATCTTGACTGAGAAAAAAACTACTGCATTTCCTTTCTACACATAGTGATGAACACTTGCCTCATCAGGTCATGTACCGAAGGATGGCTATCATGTTCTAGAGCCTGTTTTCACATTACAGAACCAATAAAAAAAAATATTCATCAGCAGTTGGAAGCAAGAGCAAGGGAATAAATACCTTTGAACACCTACCACATATCCAAGCACTTCAAAATGAAGTGAAATGATACTCCTCATGATCATACCTAGCTCCTTATATTATCAAGGATCAAGTGGCTTAGATGCAAAACTCCCACTGACTGGACTTTTTTGAAGCTACTTGTTTCACTAAGGACAGAGAGAGGTGCCTAGAGGCATTTAAAATAAATAAATAAGTCAGATAATAAGGTGCTTAGGAATGAAACTCCCATTGAAATCAGATTAGGTACTTTGAAAAGTTTTACCTACCATGACTTTGCAGGGCATGCAGAAAGTTAGTAATGCATACTTAAAATGGCAACTGTATTCCTGAACTAACACTCATTGTCTCACATGTATCTGCAGAAAGCCTCAGTGTATCAAGAAGCATGCTTGAAATCTTGACAGCAAAAGAACTTATTGTTATCAGACCAACAGTACTGTCCATAAGCCAGAAAAAAGATTTAAATCGTCTTTGGAAGAGCCAACACTTTACAAAACTATTTAACTGTTCAGCTCATTTTGAATGTCATTCACAGAGGTAAAAGAGTAAAGGACAAATCCAACTCTGGCATTACTGTTCAGGGCTCTCACTGGAGTCAGTAAGCACCACTCATATATAGCTGTGGGCAAACAAATGAAAATTGGTGTTTCACTTTTGTGATGTTCCTGCTTTACACCGCTGCAAATACATTTATTCCAATACATTTAGAATAGGACCAAATTTGAATTGTGGAATGATGAAGTTAGCCCTGTCACTAACTGTATGAGTCCACCAAAAGTTATGAATTCACTATGGTTCCCATGATTGGGACTGTACACAATACCAGTTTTTCAGATGTCTCTGCTCTGTTAAACTCCCAGTCATTTCATAGTATTTGGCTACTCAGAAATAATTGTTTCAAGCAGAAATAAAATATGGTATCTCCCAGCAAACAGACTAGCATTCCAATTGAAGAACAGTCTAAATCCTGAGAGGATTTCCTTTACTATCTTGATTAGTTCAAATAATTCAGAGATAGCACTTAACAGTAATGTTACACTTGCACAAGTTATCTCTGCTTTCCAAAGAGAAAATATTCATTTTGATTTATAGGCAAACTCCATGTTCCTTCATGAATCTTCACAGCAATACATGACAGACTGTATTGTACTGTGAAGAAGTACCTTAGAGAGGAAAAAAAAAAAAAAAAAGAGAAAAAGAGAAAAATTCCTCATTAACAAATCCACATTATCAACATTCTGTTCAGCATCAGAGGCCTGAAACACAAACTATAGCTCTGCAATGTAAAGCAACCAACCAACAGCCCTTTTGGACAGTTGTGTGCCATTTATTTCTGCTGTTACCACAGAGACGTATTTCAATAATCAGTTTTCCACATGTTTATTGTCGAGCTCACCATCATCTGTAAAACAGATCAAATGGTACCATTAAACATCCCCCCCACACTGTTCATAACTGTGTATGTAACCCTGTCCTCAGGGTGTATATGAACAATGTTTAAAAAAAAAGCAATATGCACAGCTGATCAGACCAGCAGCTGATCAGTATTTAATCACCAAATCCAATAAGAAAACAAATGAGGCAGAGCACAGGGGCGGAAAACAAAGGTAGAAGGAAAATGTTAAATGAGCCACCAATTTATGAAAGATAAAAACACCCTCAGAAACAATTTACAAAACAATTTTCTTTTTACACATTTAATAAACATTCTGTCAGAGTAAACAAAATCTCAGAAGCTGGAAGTTTAAAAAAATCAATTAAAATGAAGTCACAGGGAATGGTGGGGAATTGTTCCTGGCAGTTATTTGATAGAGTATGGTTAATATTTCTAGTCAGGCAAATTAACAGTTTTGCTGCTGTAGACTTGCACTTGCACAACACTTAACCTCTGAGGGTTTGTTCTGAAAGTTACAGAAATATATGCGTAAATATTTTTATATAGCTACCTATTAGATGTACAGTAACAGTCATTTACTCTATAAACTTTTATACAGAGGAATTCTACAATACTAAAGCCAGCTGAAAAGAATATCTGTGTCTGAAAAATAACAAAACACCACAATTCATTCCATGGGGTCCCACTTCATTTGTAAAGAATACTTTGAAAGCTCTTAGATAAAAATCTGCTTCTCTAGCCATCTGTATCAATAGATAAGCTTTTCTTTAACACTATTCTACTGTATAATTTGTATTATGCCACACTCATATTGATTGAAGAAAATTCAAGTGAGGCAGTGTCAGTTTCTGTTTCTACAGGGAAACCACTCAGCTGAACAGTGATGCACATAAGGTCAAATCAGGATTCAACTTGCTGTGTTGCTGCCTTAAAATCATACAGGCTAAGGGAGAAATTGGTAGGCTTTCCAGATACAGTATGAATACCACTAATTAAACTTTTTCACTATCCTATTAATGTATCTTGAATAACAAAATAAATTCAGGTTCTTACTTTCCACACCCTTTCATGTATTAAGTCATTTGAATTTGCAAACAGTATTTTCTTCACATGCTTCAGGCCAAACTTTGCTTTCTCTTCTGTGCTGTCAACCATGGACACAGAAGGAAGTTCATTTAATTTTCCAGCTTATCTGAACTTCTGCAGCTCAGACTTACCCACCTGGACATCAGATGCAGGAAATAAGAGAGAAAGCAGCTTCTCTTTACCCCAGTGCACTTTGCAGACACATTCCAGTTCATCCTGATGGTTAAAGTATGGATAAGCAAACTGATGCAACCTTGCCTTGTTCAGAGGAATGAAAGGGGAAGAGATGCAACTGTTTCATATGCAGAGTTCACTTTTGTTTATGCTTGATCTGTCCAAGCTGAAAAACTTATTCTCAGCTGCCTCTGCCTGCACATACCAAAAAATGGAATATAGAATAGCTCTAGTCCATGTGTTTAGACACCTGAGGGAGTCATCATTAAGTAGGAGATTTAGTCCTGCCTCATCTTCAGAAACTAAGACTCCTTCTATGCTGAAATTTAGGCCCTTGTAGCCACATCTCTATTGCGATGATTGGGCACCCCTTCATCTCATTTTATTAACCATGCTAGTTACCTACTCTCCTAGATCAAAACTCTTTGTTAATGCTTACGCACCTTCAGGCTTTCAAGTTGTAACGTAACACGTAACATGAAAATTGAGCTGACAATCCAATGATACAAGGGAAATACATCAATAAAACCACTTGTATTTGAACTACAGAATGTGCAGACTAAAGAAACTTTACATTGGTAATAGGTATTTCATAGAATTCATCCTCTTTGTCCCCTCTACAGATCATAAGTTATGAGTCCTGTTAGCACACACATGCTAAAAACAGTAAACATACACTGACAGGATCAGCAATGATTTTTATTAAGCACTGTGCTTGATTTCTTTTTCTTTAGCGACTGAAAGATGAAAAAAAAATAAAACAAAAACCCCAAACAAAAATCAAACCTATCACCTAAACTAGCTTATCATGCCCCAGAAAGACAAAACATGCATATATCTGAAAGGTATTTCCCATCCCAACAACTGTAAGAATGTCAGAAGTAATGCAATTAAAAAAGGATCCACCTATTAAAAGAAAACAATTTCTGAACTAGATTTAAAAAGAGCAAAATAATTTAGTAGAGAACAATGGACACTTGCTAACCTTTCACATTAACAGGTGGCAGTGCTTTTTTCTTTGATGTTTGTTGTGAAGACAAATAGCCTGTTTAGTTATTCTTTGTTACATTTGCATTCCCCTTTTCCAACAACTGCATTAAGAAACAGCAGAAACTCCCCATATATTTTTAACATTACAGATAAAGTCATCAAACAGTGCCCACTTGCATCTTGTGATTTCTTTTTCTTTTTTGAAGGTACAACTGAAACTACATGCTTTTGACCACTGAAAGACGTTTTGCACAGAAGTTCTGTTTAAAAAGTTAAGATACGCAGCTGAAACTATCAGAAGGGATATATTCAAAGCAACAAAGGGAAAAAGCCGAGGAAAGACGAGTTGCCTATATACACCTTTGCTCAAACAGTTCCAGTCTGTTCCTTATCCTAAAAAACGTAACTTTGGACCAGCCTCCTGAAAAGAATGATCTCCTCAGTAAATGAGTCCTAACCAGACAGCAAACAAATGCATGTTTTTCTGATGTCTATCTCAAACCAGGAATTAAAGCTGTACCTTGCTCCTGCAGGTAGCAGTTTTTATTTTTGACGATTCGTATTCTAAGAGCTATTTGTTTTCCATTTGTTGTATACGCCTCTTATATACTGATGCCCTACTCTTTCAACAAAATACCCAAAGCAGTAGCTCATAAGAACTGTCAGAATATGAAGATATGGGAGAACCTTCTGCCATTAAATCTAATAGAAGAATTATATTTACAACCAGATGCATGTATGTGAGTTGAAGAGAAAACAGAAGAAGCTCACAGAGATAAACCTGCTGCAACTTATTACACACACAGAAATTACAGTTCAGGAAATACAAAGGTGGAGAGTATGAGAACTTAAGAGGAAGTCATATACAAATTCCTTGAACTTTAAATACGGTGTTCCTTAAATCATTGCTCTTGGCCACTGGTAGAGAAAGAATAGCCAGTCAGTCCCATTATAACAGGTTTTATTTTGCTGCAACAGTCTCAGCCATCTTGTAAAAACTTATTTTCATTGAAAGTACATATTCTTTGTTTCTATCCAGACTCAGTACAACCAAGCAGCCACAGAATTTCTCTGTTGCTTTATTACCTACACAGTAGGAGAATTTTAGAAATTAAGAGGACAGATTAATTACACTGTTCAATTTAATTAAGTCTTTGAAGAATAATGGATCCAACAAAAAGCTCTCTAATAAACTGCAGACAGAGCTATGAAAGAACAGTGAGTTCATAAAATAGGCTAAAAGGCCAAAGTGGCACAAAAACTGCCTTTCCACTGAAGTTACCTCCTGATTAACTCGGGCACAGAATCCAGAAATAAGTATCTCCATAGTGAACATATGTGCAGCTACAATCTCCAAGACCTCTCGGTCAGTCTGAATATTATTTGAGAAATGTCATCTCTGTTAGCAATTTGATGCTTTCGGCTGACCCGTTGCCTCAGCACAGCGCATCAGCTTCTTACACAGACAGCTAAGACACCATAATGGACACTGCTCTCTTTCTGAGGCTACAGAGAAAACAAAACCTACCCATTCACTGTTTTCTAATGAATCAAGATGTACCGCTGGTGGCTGAGTGATGTAAAATGTCCAACAGCTAGGAGAATAGCCCCAAGCTCTTGCCAAATTATGCACTTTAGTATTATAGACCTGCTAGCAAAATGTATCAGATTTTCCTCCAACATGATATTTATTCTTTTGGACAAAGAGGACAGAAAAAAATAAATTGTTGAACAAAATCTGATACCCAATGGAATAATGTGTTCAACGGAGAAAGGTTTTCAGGCAGAACAAAATACTACAGAATTTCAGATGATCAGGACATGCAGTAAATGCAAATGTATTCACTGACATAAGGAAGGGTGGAAAACTTTGAAAAAAAAAAATTCATTAATATAAATATAAAATCTTGTTCCATTGGTGAATCTACCTGAAAAGTTACCTATCCAGTTAATGGGTATATACATGGCCAAAAATGACATAATTTTCAAAAGTGCTATTGTGAATCAAACACAATGAAAAATGTATTACTTCACTGAAACTGTGTGGCCATCCGTGGTCAACAAGATACACAGAACACAGTCATCTGTATATTTTACTTGTTTATTCACATCTTCGGACATGTTGTCTCAATATTAAGGACAGTAGTAACTTGTTTAAAACAAACAAACAAAAAGACCACACACATACATACATGGCCAAAAATGACATAATTTTCAAAAGTGCTATTGTGAAT
>JASSUY010017333.1:8978-23522 GCA_032466535.1 Forpus xanthops
TATGGCAGTTCCTGAGCACAGACAAGTTTTCATCAAAGTGCCTTCAGGGGTTCCTTCAGGTCAAAGAATAGTTAGGAATAACAGTTGATGCCCTCCTTCAGCGTCAGGTAGGATTGTTGCTTAGATACAAAGACTGCATTTGTACCTTCAGAGGAGATGCAGCATTATCTATAGCCGTGCTACTGTGCTAATGCAGCTCTGCAATTGCCTGGCATGGCACAATCTGTTCCTTAAAAAGACAAAAGAAGGATTCATGAAAGCCTCAGGGCTTATCCTCCTAAATATTCTTATTAACTCAGCACCATAATAAAAATCTGAGTCTTTAAGAATATAAGTCAGAGGCTTACTATATTCATAGGTATTGTGATGTAAACTGACACTACAAAATTATTCAGATAGAACTTTTAATATATTTCTCTCTTAAAGTTAATTCTGCATTTTCTGATAAGCAGCTGAGTAGGCAAACAGCGCTGCTCCTGCTCAAAGATTCCAGGTTATATAGCGTCTGGGGAAAAAGAAAATAAAATAATTCCCCTCCTAACCAAATAAAAGGCTTAAATATCCTTCTTTTTGTTATATAGTTCCAGAATAAAATAATCTGTGCAGAAACAATAGTTACTTTAATGAAAGAGAAAATCCGCTTTGCCATATATTAGAGGAATATACTCAAAATCTATTGAATAGGAAAGGTGTACTCATGTTGCATTTTTACTGATTTCAGATGGGTCATGGTTTCTTCTGTTTCAAAGATACATACAAAAAGTAAATATATATATACATAATTATATAAAAACATTTATTAACAATTGCTTACAAACAAGTTTTTTTGCCTTGGCTTTGATTAAATTTGAAATGTAATTCCTGATTCATATGAAGAGTATTGATCACTTAAATACTATAAAAAATGTGTTTCAACATAAAAAAATGCATGCAGGGATCAAATCTGGTTCTAAGATATATATATATGCCTACATATATAGATAGAAGTTATGCTCACACAGAACACACCTGTAAGAAGGGCTTGAGCCATAATGCTGAAGTCCCCCTTCCTGAAAAAGAGGCTAGGATGAGTTTGTTAGAGAATGTGTGATTAGTTCCTACTCAGTATCAGTAACAGCATGGCTGATTTGTACAAATGTACAGATAGACACACTGCACTTCTGCCAGCTTAACCATAAAGCATGAGTGAAGACATCAGATGGAGGTAAACTTTTTATATATAAGGTATTAAGATGAATTTTCCTGTTCAAAACAAGGTGGTTTTATCATACTACCCTGCCTTGACCTCTGCAAATCCCAAACCATGCCTGGTAATCATCTAAAATATTGCTAGCTAGAATATGTAAAAACTGTGTTAGTGACTGTACTAAAAATAAACATTATCAGTGAAAAAATTACTGTGCCTGTATAGTTTACTAGGAAACTAAAAGCCACTACTCCATCTAGAACAGGTTTATACTATGTTACATTACATATATATGAAAGAAAATGTTGGCAAACCCCCTCAGAATTTCAAAAGAATCAAGGGAAAAAAAAATAAAAAGAAAAAGAAAATTCTGTTCACATTAGTACGAAAAGCTCTGGATGAGTAATCTCACTTTTTACTCAATTACACAGTTCTGGATAGTGGCAGCTTCCATATTATTCAATAGATGGTCAATGACTGTGATGCTAAAGTTGCAAATGCCAAGAGTTCATGGATATTTTCCATTTGTCTCTATCTCACCTCTGATCTAAACAGCAGTTGTAGTTTTTTTCCTAAACCATAATAATAAATGGATGAAGAACATCTGGGTTTTGTTAAACTTAAGTTTACAGATACATAGGGGAACAAATTTGTCAACATAATCTGGCCATACAGTAATTCTCTTGACATTCTGATTTCCTCTAGAAACATACTTTTTTTGATTCTGAAACATGATTGTCCTAACACCTAAATCCACTTTCTTTACCAAAAGCATATTAAATAACAATTAATGTAAGATGAATTTTAAGAAAATGAAATTCACACTTTAAATAAGTACTTAAGAAAAAAGGGAGTTGAGGCCAAATAACATGCCAGCACTCATTGAAAATACCAACAGATACAGTATAAGCATCTGGAAATTATTAGAATCTAAAAATAATTTCTTTACCACAATGATAACGTTAAGGTAAAAAGGATGTTAAAAGATCAAGAGTTCAGAAATCAGAATTATACCCTCTAACTTGTATGATTACAATAATGATATCTTCCCTATTTTATTTTATTACCCAGGACTCCAGATAATGATCTTGAAGCTACAAAATTCATAATCTCACAAACTTAAATTTTAGCTTTAATTTTATTTTCAGTATGTAGCAATACAAGTAGCAAGACAACAGCTGTATAAGACATTTTTTTGGAGCTCACATCTTGCTTTTCTTTTTTGTTACAAATTTTTTTTGTAAAACATTCAAACAAGTTTGAAAAAGTTTCTTTGAACCTTTGAACATTAATGTTCTTCTCACATATGTTGCTACATTTTAGTGATCTAAATAATCTTGTCAGTGAAAACTTTGCTTGCTTTGAAACAACAGATTCCTGTAATAGTTTCTTGGCAACAGAATCCAACAAATATGTTAATTCACTAAGCCCAGCTTTTTATCATCTTATTTATATTTCTGAAGTGTTATTTGCCCAAACTGTAATTCAATAATTTTTACATTTCTTTGCAATCTAGGAAAACATGCCCTAAGAAGATATTTGAGTGATTTTAAATGCATTTCTATTTCTGAAAAAAATTCAAAATTGCATGTCTCAAATTGCACTTATACCAATACTAACAGTAACCAAGTCCATAAATAGCTACCTATTCTGGTGTAACTGATTGTTGCGTTGTCAAATAAGGACTCTTTAAATTGGTGTTAATTTGATACATGCCAGAATAGCAAGAGCTTATAGAACTGAAGGTGACCAGAAACATTCCAAAAGAGGAAGTGTTTCTGGAGTGTTCTCTTGAAATTTCTGACAGAACTATTTCTGAGCAAATTCAAATAATATCTCTTTCATATATCATGATACATAGCCTTAGTGTTGCTGAAAGATACTATTGTACAAGTGACATCTAATTACCCACATTACACTAGGTGAAGGAAGTATTGTGAGTTTTCTTATTGTAAAAACAACTACAACATTGTAGCATATTCATCTTAGGAGTGGCTGAAGAATATTTTTTTTTTAACAGTCATCAGTAGGACAATTTCAGCTAAAATTGCAGGAAGTAAAAGAGTCAAGTTCATCATCCCAAACCTGTATTTAGCTCAGCATGAACTACATGCAGACTTATTCTTAGTGTTACATTGTATAGCATCCTAAGGAAAATAATGAAAAACTAATATATCATCTTTTTCAAAGACAAATGTGATTGTATATGAAGTAAGTATGACTTACCTTTCTGCAGTGTTCTGTCATCCAGTTTGACTTCATCTTCTGAATTATGCGAGTCATCATTCTGCTGCAGTGATTCTCTAGAAATGGACTAAGTGAAGCCCAAAACAGTTTCATTACGAAGATAGATTAGAAAATATGTCCCACTCTTACAGTCTTCCAAATGTACAAAATAATACAGATATGAGTTCAGTGAGGCAGTGGCTGCCACTACAGTAAAAAGAATGTATTTGTAGCACACTACTCCTTGTAATCTATTTCTGCATAGGCAACCGTATGCATTACCGTTTGTAGACAGACGGATAGCACCCAAGTTAGCAAATTCAGGAAATGACTCACAAAGAAGATATTCTCAGGATTGATTTGCAAACAGGAGAAAAAAAGCTTGACTCTGTTGAGTAGTAGATAATAAGGCTATGGAAGAAAGAATATGTGTCTATCTCTGAGAATAAAGCGCATGTTGCAAGATGCCTCTGTCCTTTTCTTTTGAGAGATAAATTGTTCTGTGATTCTATGTACTTAAAACACAACTCACCTATCATAATAGCCAGGAATAACAAAGGTTACAATTTGTCACAGATGAACACTGAACTACAACTACAATTACTATTCTTCAGCTCTCAATGCATAAAGAGCAGTATGATCTTACAGATTTCAGGTTGACAGAGTGAAGGAGAAAGGAGAAGTGGGAGAATGAGCCATTTCAGTTATAATGAAGAAATGTAGGCACTCTCATAGAATTAAAAGTCAAAGGGGTCAGGTTCTAGAGGAAGAAACACTGCTATGTTCCATGTCCTTTTGCAATGAACTCATTACCATCAGCTCTTGATCAGATATGCAAGATACCTGACAAATTCTGGAAACTAATTTTCTCTTACACTATAAAACTATTAGACTGTTCAAGCAGTCAATGATAGCAAATTGTAATAGTTGTCTGAGCAGACAGCTGATATTGGTCCCTTCCTGTTTATAGCACATATGTGTTATAGGTCTTCAAAATTCTACAAAGGCTCTACTCTGCTTAATGAAGTTATGCTCTGATTTACAGTTGCTTTGCCTCAAGGTAGGGATTTCTGACAATAAGATTTCAATCAAAATAATTGCCCTATAATCAGACCATTTATTATGGTTTTATGTAATGACATTCATAAAAAGTAAAGCAAAAAAGGCTGATTTGCTCAAATAAAAATGAAGATTTCTTAATCGGCTGTGCCTTAATTAGTTTAATTACCATACTATATCTATCTGTCTCAAGCTGGTATATGCCTATGCAGAAGCACTTCTGCTCTTACAAAAACAAATTTGTTTTCAGTTCTGTAACACCCTATTAGTGATTAATAATAAAGTATTGATGAACAAACTTCTAAACCAGTGTGCACGTCAATTAAAAAATAACAAAAGCTATTAGCTTTGTGTTCAGACACTTTTGCAAGTAAATAGGAATAAAAAAATACAGAAGCACTAAAGAACAAGCATGAGCAACATCGCATCTGTAGAATGCCTCAGAGCAAATATTTTGTTAACAACAGATCTTAGTCAAACTGTAAAAAGGGAAAAGCCCATCAGAAAAAAAATGGAACACAAAAATATCATAGCAAAAGTAGACTGATGTTTCAGACATTCCTTTATATCTAATGGTCAAAATTTTCTGTGGGATTCAGCTGTGGTTGTTTACTGTGTGACAGCTCATACTAACATTGATCTGGTTATAGTAATGTTAGAATAGACGTATCCTTGTTCGCACTACCCAAGAGACTATTTCTGAAGTTAAATGCAATGGGATCTAAAAATATCCAAGGTTTCTGTAGATTTTGCTATATCATACAATGTGAAGCTCTTAAACAAGGGACAGAAGTGGCATGAAAAGTACTGTAGGAGGATACTCACTGGTTTTCTATCAATAACCTATTTGCATTATTTCATAAGATATAAATGACAACTAAATGCTTCTACTTCAAATTATAAAAAGGAGAAGCATTTATTTCCTTAAACTTCACTTGTCTTATCACTATATAATTCATAAATTTAAATTAGAGCCCTGTAAATATCACAGCAACCATTATGTTGAAGCCACACACTCAGAATTTTACCAAATGGTTTAGCTTCAGTATGGATATAAAATAAATACGAATTCAGTCTTGAGCAGTTTAGTTATACTGCATGCTATCAACAGTGAATTAGCTTTTCTTGTCTAGAAACCAATTTCTAATGAAATGGGAATAGGATATTAGATTGCAGACGTGTCCAAGGTCTGCTATAGAAAGGGACAGCATCCATTTGAGAGTTTATTTCTGTCTTAATAGAGAAATTTAGTATTTAGAAAATTTAAAATTCAGGAAAATTAATTGTATTCTATTAAATAGAAAAGAATTTTTGTAGGTGTAAAAAAAATTTTTTTTTTTCCTGATATCACAAGTTAATTTAGAAACAATCTCTCAAAGAGTGCTTATTCCCCATAGAAATAGTAAGTGGTCAACTTCGACACACTGGTTCAACTAATGGTGGCGGAATCAAGAGTAAAACTGTTATGGCCCATTAAGCAAGTTTTAATCTTCAGGTAAAAAAAAAAATATGAAATAAAGAGAAAAAAGTGAGATCAAAGGACAAATAAAAGAAAAATCCTATAAAACTGCATATTTTTTTTAAAAAAAACTTTATTACAGGTAAAAAAAATATTTTGTCATCTGTCAAGGTCAGTAACACCTCATTCAGAATCTGTAATTTGAAATAATTTCATGAAGTAGCTACATGGATTTTGGTTTTAATTTTTGGTTTTGTTTTTTTTTGTTTGTTTGTTCATTTGGTTTTTTTTTTGTTTTATTTTGTTTTCAAAAGAATACATTCAGACCAGGTAGGAAAAAACCCCCATACTTTCATTTCAGCCTTTAAAAAAAACCTAGCTTTGATATATAATACTAAGAAGAATGGAAAAGTACAGTTACAAAAGTAGAAATAAAACACAGCAGGATATATTATTTTTTATAATAATACATAGCCTTAGGTTATATGAATATAACACTTAATTGATGTATATGTAGCATGATATAGGTTAGATCTTTCTGGCACTAAATATAGATTAAAAGTCCTGAGGCATTTCATTAAAATGAAAGGCAAAATAGGTTTGTACTATTGCACTTGAATGGTGGTTAACAAAAAATAAAAATTTTCTTTCTTCATATAACCTAAGACTCATGTAAGGATGTAAATTGCTCTGGGTTCTGTGCTATTTCTTTGGTGAATCAAGTTTAATTCTGTAATCCAAGAACAACCCCCGATAAAAGAAGACATTAAAGAAATTTGCACTTCTAAAACCCCATTATTATACTTTCTCACCATTCTGAAATGCAAATCAGGAACACTTTGCAGTTTTTATAATGCTTACTAAATTTAAACAAATCCAGTAGCAGAATGTGGCCTTGCAAAAAGGACCTTTAATATTACTGTGCATAATTAGCAGTTAACAATGAAGTACTATATTAATCATATTTATTACACAGGTGCCTTCAGACAAGACTGAAGTCCCATTATGCAAACACAGGCTTTCACAGAGTTTGCAAGCTGTATAACAGAAGGTGAAGAGACATTACACATGACAATGTTAGAACATCAAATATAATGTTAACTCATGCTTATTCATTTTCTGAAGCTACTTCAAAAACATAGTGAAATATTTGAGAGACAAGGTACATAAAAGGGGGTGGGGCAGGATATGCAGGAAGAGTGAAAAGTAAAGCATCAGAAAGATACATAGGTAGGTGTGAAGCTTAGGTTGATTCTGAGAGCAAATTAAATATCAAAAATACAATAATCACCCACTGGAGCACATCAGCTCCTCCTAAGCAAGGCTAAACAACTGCCTGGAGCAGTGTAAGTTATCCTTATATTAAACAACTCTATTGTTGTACAATTCTATTTGATTTACCCACATAGTACCCTGTATGTTCACAGGTCCCTGATTTACCAACTTGCTTTCATTACACGGATTTCTCTCTTCAGATTTTCCCCTGATCACATGGCAGTAAGGGGGGGAAAATATTGCCTTTATCATAATTTCCCGTTCATATGAAGTGCTCTGCACCTTCTGATCCCCACATTCTGGGCACAGGATCATTGCTACAGCACTCCATCAGATCTGCTCTGTGTTATATAGCATCACTTAGTGTGTTTCCTCCTGCACATGTTCCCACTGATATTTATGTGATAGTGAATGATGAGTGGTGACAAGCTAGTTGTATTTAACATAGTTAACCAGTGTGGTAGGTTTACCTTGACTGGCCAAAAGGTGCTCACATGACATTGCCCCTCCTCTATGGGACTGAGAGAGAAAATAAAGCGAAAAGAGCTCGAGAGTTACTTAATGGCATGGGCAAAATAGCTTCAACACGAGGAAAATTACTTGAATTTATTGCCAATTAATAACCTCCCACACATGATTCCCTTCTTTCCAGGCTCAGCTTCACTCCTAATTCTTGTACTTCTTTTCCACAACTGGGGTGGTGGGATGGGAATGGAGGATGTGGTTAGTCCATAGTGCTTTGTCCCTGACACTACTGTTTCTTCCAGCTCTTCATTTGCTCCAGATTGGGTGCCTCTCACAGGAGACAGTCCCCCCCATGAAATTCACCAATATGAGTCCTTCCCACAAGCTGCAGCTCTCCATGAACTACTCCAACGTGGATCCCTTCCATGGGGTGCACCCCTTCACGAACAGACTGCTCCAGTGTGGGTCTCCTGTGGGGTTACAAGTTCTGCAGCAAACCTGCTCCAGGGCGGGCTCCTCTCCATGGGGTCACACTGAGTGGATCCTGCTCTGGCAAGCGCACTCCACAAGGTGCTTTTTTTAGGGCACAACAACTTGTTCCAGCATTAGTACTTCCACAGGCTGCAGGTGGACATTTGCTCCAAAGTAGATCTCAGTGGGCTGCAGGGGAACAATCTAACTCAATGTGGACTTCAGCGCAGGCTGAAGGGGGATCTTTGCTTCCTCTTTATCCATCTTTTCCACCTCAGGGCTGCAGGACTGTTTCCCACACATTTTTCTCACTCCTCTCTCGTACGGCTGCTTTGTAGTATTTTTTCCCCCTTCTTAAATATGTTATCACAAAGATGCCACCAACAATGCTAATGCATTCAACACTGGGCTGTGGCAGGTCTATTTTGGAGCTGACTGAGTATGAGGACAGCTCCTGGTGTCTTCTCACAGAAGCTACACCTATAACAACAACCCCGCTACAAAAATCTTGCCATGTGAATCCAATAACCACAATAATAACTCAGTACAAAACGATAAATAAAATCACAGTGTGTAACAGACAGCGATCTGCAGAACTACCATTTTAAGGCTAACAAATCTACATTAAAAAATAAGCACTTAGTAACCAAAACCAAGCATTTCTCCTGCTTGTTTAAAAAAAAAAAAATTGCATTTATATTTTTATATGTCTTCTTCAGATTGATTTTTACTTTAAAAAAAATATGTAGGGCTCAGACAACTATTTAATAAATGTGTTACTGGAAATGGCATTTGATTTTAGAATTTCTGAAGGAAGATATTTTCATAGAATCACAGAATCATAGAATAGTTAGGGTTGGAAAGGACTTTAAGATTATCTAGTTCCAAACCCCCTGCCATGGGAAGGGACACCTCCCACTAAACCATGTCTCCCAAGGCTCTGTCCAACCTGGCCTTAAAAGCCATCAGGGATGGAGCATTCACAACTTCCTTACGCAACCCATTCCAGTGCCTCATCACCCTTACAGTGAGAAGGGGTCTTTATATCCAATCTAAACTTCCCCTGTTTAAGTTTGAACCTGTTACCCCTTGTCCTATCCTTACAATCCCTAAAAAAGAGTCCCTCCCCAGCATCCCTTTAGGCCCTCTTCAGATACTGGAGGGCTGCTATGAGGTCTCCACACAGCCTTCTCTCCTCCAGAATGAACAACCACAACTTTCTCAGCCTATCTTCATACAGTTGAGAAAGTTGGGGTTGTTCAGGCTGGAGAAGAGATGATCGCGTGGAGACCTCATAAAGTGAATTTATAAGTCATTGAAAAGTTATGTGCTAATTTCATCACCTGTCTCAGTTAAAGCATCCTACTTTGACACCTGTCAAAACACCTGCATTCTAGATTAAAAGAAAAAAATGTTGTGTTTTTTTTTCTTTTCTGATTTTAGATCTGTCTCCTTACCAACCCCTAGAAATACAGAGCTGACTGCACATACACATACTGAGGAAATAAATAGCTTTCTGCCTACAATCTAGGGTGGGATGCAACACAGGTTTACAGAAGCAAAAATGCTTTCAAGTAACAGAGTGGTGGGTGGTATCCACCTTTCTACAGTGCTTATTATCTACAGGACTTGAGAGGTACAGAATCTGGGTTTTGACCTTTTCTCTTTCTTTTTCATGTCAAGAGATGGGCGCATGGTAGTTCTACTTCAAGAGCAGCTGTGATAAACCCTTCACATCAGAAGGGAAATACCATCAGAAACTGCAGCCAGATCAGGGTATCATGTAGCATCAACTGTTGGCATTGCATCAGCTAGGTATTACAGTATCATCAGTTCCCCTGAAAATATGTGAAAACTGCCTACAGCACACTTTCTACTTCTTCCCTCCATAATATTTTTGGTTACAGGAAGTCCTTAGCTGAGAAAGAAGCTGTTTTCTGCAATTCATCCTTATTAGCATATGAAAGCTCTCTGAGCATTCAAGTGTATATATCTCATCTTGCCTCACCCAATGAAAGTATAAGAAAACCTTCTGCATATATTTTCACATAACAGCAGAAGAGTGATTCAGGACCCAGACACCATTTTTGTAATGTGAGCTTATATAAATTCATTGTATACTTACTCTCAATTGAACACATAAACATAAAATGTAGAAAAGTAGGGAACACAATTGAACTGAATTGTGTTGTTGGTAACCAAAAATTCTGTATTTGCCTGTATCTTTAACTCAGCATTTCAGTGTTAGGTCTGGTAGAAGCCTAGAGTCTGCAGCACTTCTTTTTGCAACCTGAGACCAGACCTCATAGCCAAGGATATTGAGCTGGAAGACAAGCAAACAGCTACTTAATCCTTGTTGGAGCTGGATCCATCACACCATCTCAGCAGGTGTCACACTAACAGAGGAAAGGCTTCAGTCACCAGCAGTTGAGCAAACTGTTCTTTAAATCATTTAGGTACATAAATATCTAATTCACATATTTGATAACAACTTGGGGATTACAGCTTTTATTCAAGGATAAGGGGGAGAAAGAAGCCCAGTTGGAGAAGTTTCTTCAAAGGAAAAGTAAAAAAGTAGACATTGAGTTATCTAAAGTTAATAATTGTATGTTTCACCAAAGAAATTAGGACTTTTTTCACTTATTTTTATACAACATCATGGTCCCTTTGATAGACTGCCTTAAAGAAATAAAACTGTGAAGGACATAAATGCCTGAGAAAGCCTTAAAAAAAGCAGGTTATGGATGCAATTTAACAATTAATTTATAATATTCAAATTTCAAACCATTATTTTCATATACAAGTTAAAAAAAAAGTAAATGTTGAATATTGAATGTTAATCAGTGATGAGCTATTGATTATTTGATACTATACAAGAGAAAATACTATGCATTCACGAACACAGTAAATTGTTAACATTTTAGCGAAATTTTTGCCACTATAATAGTCACAAATTCTGAAGAAAACATACTCTAGTCAGTAAGAAGATAGAAACCTTATATAAAAGTAAAATATCACACATAATACTGAATCAAACAACACAACTCTATATCCTCTTATTTTTACTTGTAATATTACTTGTAATGGTGAAGTGGTTAGGAAACTCATACTTTCAAACAAAACAAAGCAGTAAAGGATAACATGGGTTAGGGTTAGGGTTACCAGTTTTATGACAACAACACAAAACCCAGCAGAATATTCTTGTTTGAAAGTAGATTCAGCAGCAAGAGTGAGGTTATTCTCAAAAACATGCCAGCCTCACTATCAAAGATTTCTTTGCATAAAGTTCCTGGAAAGTGATCCAAGAAACTACTAGCAAAAGACCTTCTATTGTAAATAGAGAAACACCACATTGCAGCCTCAGAGAATTCAGTGAAGAAAACAAGACTACAATGTTTGGCAGTAGCAAGTCAGCACAGAAAGCAAATTTGAAGTAAAAAATAAGCTTAAAAATAAAATAGAGATAGAGCACAACATGCTTCCTAACATGCAGTCAATAAACACATCTCTCCAGAGAATATGAGCTCATTCAAGCAGGAGAAGAAGTGATGCTAGAAAAATTACAGATGTATGATGATAACTTGAGCTGACAGTCCCATTGGTATGCTGAGGTGCACTTGGGTCGTTAGGACCCCTCCATCCGTACCTGTGCCAGAGGAGAAGAAAGATGGAGATGGAGAAGCTTCTAGCCATTCCTTGCTGGGGACAAGCCAGCCTGCAGGGACCACATAAGGCTTCTGCCTCTGTACCCCTGGTGATGTTGGGGGAAGTCATATCTCAGGATGAAGGGCTGGCTGGCTTAGAGTTGGAGCCTGTGCTTCTGATTTTCTGTACTTATTTTCCAGGGTTTCTCTGCAACAAATTGGAAAGTCCCTTCTATGGGTTGCCGTGACAAACTCAGAAATGTCCAGATGGATTTGAACTTTGGTACTGCAAAAGACTTTACGTTTTTATTTTCAGCATCCTGCTGTCTGCTTCACTTAAAAGCTTTTGCCAGATCCTTTACATATGTTTGCCCTTGATCCTTTTCTCCTGAGCACCATTTAAGAACACACTTCAGTTATGGCGAAAAGCACCAAAGGAAAAAAAACCAATCCCCAGTCCTCAGAGAAATTTTGTTTTACTGCTATTCCTTGGTAAAATGGGTGTCTTACGTAACTGCGATGTGTGGCTGTTTGGGAGCATCAACCTAGTTTGGACAACTCAGGTAGCACTTCACCAGGCTATTTTTGGATGTTTTTTCAGAAAACTGAATGGCTAGGCATGTTTAACAGTGAATGGAGCTATTAAAGTAATTTTTATGTGATTTACCCCTGTGCAAAGACAAAGCTATGATGGGTCAAAGCATGGAAGCTTGAAAGCCTCATGTAGGTTTCTAGATGTACCGCTATACCATCTTTCTGAGGTCATGCTTCCCACCAGCTTTATATGATCTCAGGCTGTTCTCCTGCCAGAAATCTTTCCACTTTTTCTTTTTTTTTTTTTCTTTCTGGGATGGCTTCCAGTTGGATAAAGCAAACAATGGTTGCTATCACAAGCTTAGAGATGTCTGGGATGTGTGGAAGGGGTAGAAGTGAAAAGGCAGGACTGTGTGTTTTGGCATCAGAGGGTAGTTTTGGATCAGTTAAGCTGATGAGCATGTGGGAATGGGCAAGGTTTGCTGAAGGGTAGCCCTCTAGCCCCTGGTAGAGCATGTCTTGCTTCTAACAGTTTTCCTCCCTGTAAAGGAGGAGTAAGCATTACAAAGTGTATTAAGATTTCTGGGAGCCTATGATGTTGGTAGAGTCCTTTGAGATGCACTGCTGACTGATGTCTTCATGTATGTGCTGAAAGTGTTCAGCTCCCCAGTTAACCCAGGGGAGGTATCCCTCTGGGAGGACTTTGAGCTCAGCTTTTAAATAAGAGATTCTGCTCAACATATCAAGGAGGATATTAGATTGAATATAAGAGAGAAAATTTTCTTTGGTGAAGGTGGTGAGGCATTGGTGCAGGTCGTCCAGAGAAGTTCTGGATGCCCGATCTGTGGATGTGTTCAAGGCCAGGCTGGACAGGGCTTGAAGAAACCTGGTCTAGTGGAGCATGTCCTTGCCCATGGCAGGGAATTGGACAAGATGATCTTTAAAAGGTCTCTTCCAATCCAAACCACTCCAAACCACTCTGTGATAAATCTAAAATGCAACTGAAAACTAAAGGGAAAAACTCAGGCCCAAATAAAATAAAATAAATATATTCACCCCCCCTCCAAAAAAAAAAAAAAAAAAAAAGGACAAACATGCAAATAAAAAAAATAACAATCCAAACTTTTGCTGGAAGAAAAGGAGCATACTAGTCTATTGTCAGAAATACACTTGTGTATGTGACATTCAACAATACTAAATTATCCAGGAAGTGAAGTTCAAGGGTGAAAGTATCAGTGGTCTAATACGGGCTTCATGATGGCAGCATGCTGTAGGAACACTTCAAAGATGTATTATAGAACTTTCAAAAAGAAAGAAATTGAATCGATCAAATAAGATTGAAATTGACTGAATAAGATCATAATTGAAATTTATGATCTTATTTTTACTACTGGAAATTATTACAACAACTTGAGGAACACCACACTTTATGGAAAGAAGTGTATTAATGATCTTTTATAATAAGATTATAAAATAAATATGCATATTAAAAATCAGATAAGACCAGATCAGTTCTAGATTAGTATCTAGAACAAGGTGTTTGGAGGCAGATCTGAAAAAACCCTAAGCCAATCAGTACAAGAGTTACGATATATAACTATCAAGAATAAAGTTGAGTCTGTACAACAGTCTTAAATTGTGAGAACTGAAAGTGATACAAGAAAAGACAGAATTCACAAGAAAGGCAAAGAATGAAAGACCAGAAACTTCAAATTATTTGGGAATTAAATTAATTTTTAATTAAAAATTTAAAGATATTGCATGATTTTTGAGTGTGCCAGCACAATATATAAAGAAAAAATGAAGAGCATAATACAGCTATCATGACTTATGCTTAATGGTGAGATATTACTTTGGTAGAATAAATTTCCATAGCTGCATTACAAAAGTAAAAACAGTCTTTCTAAGAAGTACAAGGGCGAATTTCCATTAAGCTCGACACAATTTTTAAGTCAAAATAATAATAAAAAGAAATATATTCAAATAAGAAAAAGGGCAAACAGGCAAATAAGTAAAGCTTAGAAAGTCCTGTGTACTTCTAGTAAGGAATTGTGTAAACTAATTACATAATCATAGAATCATAGAATAGTTAGGGTTGGAAAGGACCTTAAGATCATCTAGTTCCAACCTTCCGGCCATGGGAAGGGGCATCTCCCACTAAACCATGCCACCCAAGGCTATGTCCAACCCAGCCTTGAACACTGCCAGCGATGGAGCATTCACAA
>JASSUY010017335.1:14356-39186 GCA_032466535.1 Forpus xanthops
CATACTTCATAGGCTGCCAGCAGTGATGAAGATTGTTGGAAGAAGTAAACGACCCCAGAGACCCCCACCACATTTTTCGTATGCATGCAAGGAACTTTCGGGAAAATTATGTAATCCATATGTAGTCTAATGAACATGTATGTGTGCTTGGTAGCTATATAAGGACTGCTTGTGTAGCAATAAGTGGATGCACATTAGGAGGAGTTATCCCCCGTGTCTCCAGGCGCCCTAATAAAGAATACCTGCTTGTCAACTAGAAAACTTCATTGGCAAGTTGTTAGTGGAGTTTTCTCCGAATCAGTCTTGTAAATATCCAGATGCAAACCAATAAAGGAGCTTACATCTCTGTAGCAAGCACTGGGATGCTAAGAATATAGATTATTTGAGCAAATGATAGCCTAAGCAGCAAAGATCAGATAGTAATACGTATTCACACAGTACAAACCAGACAACATGGATATTTTGTGGCACTGAGATTTTTTGGCAGCCTTTTGGCAGTGCAAATTGAACAAGGGAATATAGATCAAATCTTTTCATATCCAAGATATGATGTAGGTGAATATATAGTTTCCCAATGCATCAGCAGCATTATTAACTATTATCTTATACAACATATGCATTTATTAGAGAAGAGTTGCTCAGATACTCTGTAAAATAATTTTCCTATGGTGAGCTGTATTTGTAGCACTAACTGTTGTGGCAGCATGCAACATACCACAGCCAGCATTGTACAAGAAAGGATTATTTCATTCCACTACATCATATCATAACCGACTGTACTTTGTAGTACAAATGCAACCTTGTCATTGCAATTTGTCACACTTTTTTGTGTGCATTATAGCTCACTGAAGTCTCATCTTCTCTGCTGAATAGCCCAGTGCCATATAAAACATGACACTATAATGAAAAAGGCAAGATCGCAACAAGGGATATATTGGTCATTGCTTCCATTACAGAGCTAACTGACTCCCAGATTGTACATGTTCTGGAACTGCATCTGGAGCTCAAGCAAGAGACACCTTTGCTGCTGTCACCACGCATCTGCTGCCACATTTGCCAATGTGCCTTGCTTTACTAAATCATCGGACAATTCAGCAGCAGTTGCACATAAAATGTGTGATGTCAACACTGCTTTCTCTTTAGCAATCCAAGAAGCCAATGTATGACTCAAAACAAAACCCTTATCCTCATTCTCATCCTCATCCACCTTTTCTTTCATTTAAAGTCACCTCTGCAGTATCAAGAGCTATTAAGTTCAAAATGAGAAGCCAGGATTAGTTAGGCCTTTTCACCTGGAAAGTGATGGGAGATGGCACACAACACAAAGTGTGAAGTGTCTGCTGCTTCTCAGAGGCTGCTTTCAAGTCCTACCCAGCAGGCAGGTGAAAATCCAGCCTATATTATGCATTGGGTCAAATTATAACTGTGCTCGGTGTTCACTGTTTAACCAGAACTCAGTTCTTGGTTTAACTTGCACTGTAGGTGGATATTAAAACTGTAAAAAAAATCTACAGTGAGAAAAGGGGAAGAGGTGGGGGGGGTCTCTTGGGATTTTCCCAAAGCTGTGAGTTCCATTCCATTTCCCTGTCCTACAGCTCTCTTCTGCTGTAATACCTGATGACAAAAAGCTGCATTGGCTTGACCACTGTTTTTCTTTATGGTGAGTACTCTCTCATTGTACCTTCATATTATCCCTGCTTTATCCATCCTTTGTGTACAAGTGTAAACCTTAGACTTATGCTGTAGGTTTTCCTGTGCAGAGACTGTCTTTGTTATGTGTTTGTAAAGTGCTTAACTTTGAGTCCATGGCCTAGAGATGCTACTCTTATAAAATTATAATAATAAGGCGTAGGTTACTTAGAGGAAAGTGCATGAATTTTTCAAACAGGTATGTGCAAATCAGGGAAAAAACCTCAAGAGTGAAAAATTCTCATTAGCAGAGGAAGTGAAATATGTAAGTAAGCAATTGCTTACTGTATTATATAATTTTGAGAAATCTTTTAAGAAGCTTCCCCACTCAAGAATTATTTCCATCTCGTCATTATGGAAGATAACTTGAAAGTTTCAATTTTGCGTAGGATACAAAAAAATTTTGCCAGCACAGCAAAACAAGCAGGAAAACAAGCCATGCACAGCAGGGAAACATTTTAGACAAAACTGGAGTGTAATTCCTGCTATTTCTAACACATTTAGTGAATGCATTTTAATACAGCAGCACAATAGAGATTAAGACTACTTGAATCATAGACAGAAAATATTTGGGGATAAAAAATTTTATTCATATCCTACTACCTCTGATTTTCTATCAAAACAATACATTTAACAGGTGCTTTCTGTTGGTGAGAACTCTCTAATCCTCAAAATATATTCAAATTCAGATCCTACTACTTGGCATATTTCTCAATACCCTTTGTGTGCAGAGCAAAATTTCAGCCCATTGTCAAAAGATGTATGTGTTATGATAGCTCACAAAAGAACTTCATACATGCTCTGAATGGTACAGATAATTTGACCCAACATGTCAAGTTTTTCAAGACATTTCCCCCTACCTGCCTGCAACAGTGCTTCCAATTCCTTGGCAAATTCAGAGAATCTTAAGCTAATCACTTCACGGTTATCTCTGAATCCATCACACAGCCAGGCTGCAAAGGACTTGTAAGGGCACTGTGTTTTCCTTCTTCATTCTACCTCCTTTTAAGTTAGTAGCAGCACTTTACAGCAGATGAACATCAATTAATAGTAAATTACGACAGAATTCATGTGGGATCACATATTACAACCTCTTTGGTGCCAAAACCTTTTACAATGATGAATGCTTGACAGTGAATACCAAACACATTTATAACGATTTTGCCATTTCCTGAGAAGTGTTGCCAATCTACCTTTGATTCCAAAGAAGCTGCACATCTTTATCTACTCGAAAATACGATCTTTTGCTCATGAGATCTACACAAAGGTTCTTTTATGTAGGTCAAAGGATGCTTCCCCCATGCCCATTTAATATGTTTTCAGTGAAGTTCTCTGTGTTGCCCTTAGGGCCATGCACATGCTGGCAATATGCATGCATGTTGCACAGCAAGTTTTTCCCCCTCCCCAAATCATAATATCTACAGTTCCATCTGCCCTGTAATGAAATTGTGTGCCTCCATTTATTTTTCAAGCATTTTTAAGTGTCACATATACAGTAAACCACTGCTTTATGAATAGACCCCTAAGACAAGGACACAGTTTACAAGGAACTTAGCATTTAAGCTATTTTCATCTTGACAATGACTGACATGTCTCTTAGAGAGTATTATGTATTTAGAGTACTCTTGAAGGCGCTGTACTTAAGAAACATGTCTCATCAACTGAATGAACTACTGAACTGTCTTAAATGTTTAAAGAAGGGTCAAAAAGGCACCTTGCTACAAAGTGTACAACCTGCACCTGACTATTATCACAGCAGAAATCCACACAGTGAATTTTTGGAAGTTTTCTTTACATTTAAAAAAAAATCTTATATTTTAACTCTGAGTATTTATCAAACCTAGAACTGAAGTCTTAGCAAAATAAAAGCCATATGCAAGTGGGGGTGGGGAAGTACACCACATTCTTCATAAACTTCACAAGAATTTCCTCAACACAAGCGTCTCCATTTATGCAACAGATCAAGGAAGGCCAGAATCCAATTTCAAATCAAATAACCTCCATATAGATGTGTGGTGTAGTTGACAGTGCACTCTCATCAACTCTGTGCTTTCTGGTGGGTAATGTGCACAATATAACTTAGAGTAGCCATTTGGCAGAAAACTGCTGTAGTCAAATTGAAATAGCCTTTAGTATCTTGGTTAAAATGGAGAGCCATAATGTATGCTTGCCATTTGATGAAAAATAGTGCCTTTAAATTAAGAAAAAAAAAAGAATTTCCTATGAAGATACAGCACAGCACAATGACACAGATGTCAGGATCTTATTTAAAACTGTAAAGGCACAGTGCAGCACAGAGGCACAATTTGTTAAGAAACACAAGATCATGCGCCAGTAATCAGAGATTTGCTGCTGGATTCTTGTCATAGAGATAGCGAGAAAATGTGAGTTACCTACAGATAATTACTTGTTTCTCAGTGGAAGTGACACATTTATGCTGATATTACAATACATAACAAACATATATCACACCAAAAGATGTAACAAACATATTTGATAACAATACAATGTACCATCATACATTTAAGAAAAGAAAAGCTGTTTCTAAGCAATGCATCTGTTGGTCCACATAATCCAGCTAATATAAACAAAAATTCCTACCAAAAATAGATTAAGGATGAGATTTAAAACCAGATAAGGTCATGGAAAAATTTTTCAGTTGCATCAACAGATTCTTTCAAACATCCAGGTTTTTTGCTCAAATAACTCACATGGCTAAATCAGAGCTCTGAAACACCAGTCTTAAATAATAACCTTAATAATTTCAATGAGCTGCAATTATGTCTTTTTCTTTTCCCAAGCAAGCAGGATAGACTAGTAGGCCAAGGACAGCGATTTCTTCCTTTTCTAGGTACTCATTAGGGCACATCTGAGCAGCCCATCCAGTTTTGGCTCTGGTCCTAAAAGATGTTCAAGAATTTGAGTGGTCCAGCAGTGCCACCCTCACAGGCAGGGATTCAGAGCTCATGGCCTGTGAGGACAGACTGAAGGGCCAAGGCTTGTTCAGCCTAGAGAGAAGGTGTCTTCAGGAGGACCTCACAACCAGTGGAGAAGTTACTGGGGCTCCAGAACCAGGCTCCTCACTGACGGTGAGGCAGAAGAACAAGAATCAAGGGTCACAGATTAAATCAGGAGACTGGACATAATGGAAAAAAAGAAAAATCATTAGAAGGATAATTAGGGACTGAAGCAGATTTCCCAGAGAAGCTGTAGAATTTCTGTCCTTGAGGAGTTTCACAGCCCAACTGACTGAAGCCCTACAGCTAGTGTTGCTCCTACTTTGAGTTTGGACTAGACAATTTCCTGAGGTCTCCCCAGATCTGACCTAAATAAGTAGCCCAGCAACACAGACATAGTTGTGTTCTATTATGTGACAGCAGACATGTTAAGGAAACTAGAGTGATAAAACCAAATAATAGCTACTTATTTTGTTTAAGAATCAGCATTTATTGCTGAAAGAAATCCTCTAAGAATTTTGTATGTTAAACACTTGCACTTTCCACTTTGCTAACAGTGCTGGTATCAGAACATATGAAATTTGAAAATCTGTGTTAATTCAGTGAAAATCTGTGTTAATTCAATGCCATATGGCTATGGGCATTCATCCAAGAAAGTGGCATCTCAAAAAAACGATAAGAGGAGCTTTCCAGATTTGAAGGTTCAGTGGAGAATCCAGTTGACTGGTTGCTTAAAGAATTAATACCAGAGAGTGTTAGAAGCCAGTGAGCCTCTTATAGGTTCCGTGTCTCCGTCTTTACTCTAGGAAAGGTCCTCCCTCACTTTGTATGGCAGCAGCAACTTCAGAAGTGTTTCCAGGTATTTTCATGCTTCCCTGTCTTCCTAATACTCTCTGAGTTCTACTTCTAGCTTAGTCAAAACAAGGACAGGAAAAATGATTTCCAGAAATTTCCTCACTAAGGCTGCCGGAAAAGGAGCAAAACAGCACTTCGCAACATTGCTGGGAGAAATAACTGCTAACTGCCAGGAATGATCAGAAGAGTTTGAAGGAAGAATGAATATTCCACAGTCTAAAATAGCATTTTATTTTGTCAATTATTAACACCAAGCAATTGCAACCACATTAGAAGCAGTCAGAATTTAAGTGAAGATCATGGACAGTATGACATTACCTTGCTTTTACTTTTCCATGGTCAAGTTTAAAAAAGCTGCTTAAGAACATGTGAGCGGATGCTTAATTTTGTGCACAGATACGCACAGGAAAGAAAGTATATGGTAAATAACTAAAATTTGTGAAGATTCTTTCAGATTAATAATTCTGTAACAGCAATGTAAATCTAATTAGAAAGTCTTATTGGAAATAAATCCCAAAATGATATTATATCAAAGCTGTACAAATACTATTTTTGATAATATAGCAGAGTATCCAGAAAGCCTACAAATCCAGATTCTGTCATCAGGAATAGACAATGAGTGCTCCAACTGGATTCAATGGGATTAGTTCACCATGTGAAAAAATCTCTCCTCTGAGCATCTGAAGGATGAGAAGTCTAATTTAGCCCTTTCATAAGAAAATATTTCCCTCTGTGTGTTTTTGGTGAAGATATGGTATTACTTTATTTTTATATTTCAGAGTTTTGATTCTTGGCACCCTGTTGGAGGTTTATGAACATTTTAAAAACTTTTCAGGCTCTTCAAAATTCATGTTCTATAAGTTTTACTGATGAAGATATTTACTTGAATCAGTTTGTTCATTACCAATTGCTAAGAGATGTTAAGAGATGAAATGTGTCTGTGATCTTAAAGTATTCTGTGCTGTTCACAGCTCACTAAAAGAGTCACATCAGACCAAGAATATACCTGATGAGAAAGCTCCAAAGAAAGGCCTCTGAGAAAAGCGGTGTTGGTAAGAAATGTACAGTGTTTTGTCTTCAGAGTTAGTATGAATCAGCATCCAGCAGAAGAGGGCTGCTTGAATGCATTGTCACAGCACCTAAATCCAAGATTCTGACCCTTCATAAAAATGAAAATTCCTATAGGTCTTTTCTTAACAATAGGAAGCAATTAATGACCTCCTGAACGAATTACATACAGAGAACTCCTTACAGAATTTACATGAGGCTCAAATTCATATTCTTGAAGTCAGTCTAATTTTCATTGGACAAATCGAAATTTTTGTTACTGATTTGTGTGGTAATGTGATCTATTTGTCTGAGGAAACTTAGTGTATATCCTGGCCCATAGGCTTCCTCCTTACAGAAAAAGTACAAATAGCAATAATAAAATAGGTAGGGAGTCAATTATTACATAGCTATTCCATCTATAATATAGAAGTAATTAAAATATTTGTGATTTTATCTACTTCCAGTTTTCTCCTAACTTACAACCAAAATTTAGGAAGCCTTTTAAGATGTGAATGAAAATTCAAAGTATGAAAACAAATATTAAAAACAAAACATAATGAATTCACAAAAAATGCATACTAACAAGGCTTCAGAAATTTATATTTTAAAATAAAGTGATTCTTTGATACTCTGCAAAAACCACCATAAAAATATTACAGGACTACAACTGTAAAATTATCTGCTGCACATTATTTCTTTAATAAAAAGAATTAAAAGTAAAGCACAACTAGAAGCACTAAAGGAAAAACAAGACATTTCTATTTGATAATAAAAAAAAAATACAAAGATAGTCTTGTGTGAGAGCATATCTATGCAACAGAAATTCTCTTAAAAGAGAAAAATGTTATTACAAATCCCAAATATTATAACAGAATATAATTTGTGTTACAGGGAGTGGGAAGAAACATTACCAGGTTCATAATTACTAGTTAGTGTGTTAACAAAGAGCAACCTTGAATAATATTTAGTATGTTGAATTCAGTGGGATTTAGGTACCCAAATCTTTCAAATGTATCAGTAAATACAAAGATTCTATCAGGCAATGCTCTTATAGCGGCAGAGAGGGAAAAAAAATGAGGGGGAACCCAAGCCTTGTTCTTTTTGCAGTATTTCCTTATATTTTCTCAGCATTAATTGCAAGTTGAATTAAAATCTATTTTATTAGCAATTCATACAGGAGATAAAAAATAAATCACACTTGTGTGGTCTTGTACTTGAGAGCAGCAAAGCTTAGGGGAGCATGCAGCACTGCATGTGAAGCAATCACATACTATCTAAAGTTTTCTCGTCTTTCAGGCTGTGTGAGGTACATGTGAAATTCCATTACAGTTTGCATCTCCATCATTTATTATCTACAGAGACAGACTGGCATTTTTTGCAATCTGGGAGGAAAATGCTGTGCGGATAACAACTCAATTATGTCTTAAAATTAAGTTTGAGAGAAAAGTTTACGCACTATATAGTTCATCCAGGTATCTTTTTCAGAGACTCCTAGGTCTGAGAAAGAAATTGTGAAAGGATATCACAAAACAGTGTAAATAAATATGAACAATGCTAACAAAAATGAAAGATACAATGAATATTTCTGAACTATATTAGGTCACTACATGTCTTCCTTAGTAAAGAAACAGCTTCATTTAAGAGCCTAAGACCTTAGAAGAACAGACACTTGGTAGAGGGGAGTTTTCAGTGAGCAATGTCTTGTGCATCTGAGTCATGCAGTTTTGAAGCAGCATTTTCTCTTTAATTACTGTTCCAGAACAGCAATCACAGAAATCTTAGAGTTTTATTGTGAAAAATCAGTGCAGTCTCACTTAACTGGGGCTCTAAGAAAGTTTAAATTTTAATTTGGTACTTTCTTTCATGTATTATTTAAAGGGATAATTCTGGGTTTAGACAAAAACAAAAATATTACTGTATTTACTTTCTTTTGTAAAAATAGCCCCAAACCAGTAGCTGATGCCCTTCCTGACAACACTTGTCACTGTCAGGTAGGAACAACACACAGCTTCTACGTTGACTAGAAGTGCTGTTAGATAACCCAAATATGATGAAAAAAACAGATTTCTAAGAACTTGGCATTCTGCACAATTGGTTTGCACCCTGCTGCCAGCAGAGCCAGATTTGAAAAAAGGTTGTACCCAGTGCGATCCGTTGGAGAGGGATTGCCATTGCACTGAATAGCCGTAGCTGTTCTGATGCCACCACTGACTCCATGGACTGAACCAGTTTATTCTGACTATGAAACTTGAAATGTCATGAAACTGATCCAAGTTCTAACACATACTAGAGCAGAAAGAGCAAATGCACTTTGCTGCTGCAAGTAACCACCAACTTCATTTTGGTGCTGGGCTACCTTGTGTTCTGCACTTGCATTTATCACTGACATACAAATAAGTGATATATGGAATTGATCTTTTTAATGCAGGACAAAATTAGGACAACAAGTCTGCCTGGCATGGGACAGGGGGTTCTGTCAACATTAGCATAATTTCAAGAGTCTTGAAGGAGTTTACATTGCTCCTGTTTCCCTAAACTTGTGAATGGGCAGGCAGACAGCATCATTCCTTACAAACAGCAGCTTCAAGTCCTGATTCATCACAGGGCTAAGACTGGCTATTCCTCCAACAGCAAATTTGCTACCTGCTCTGGAATCCTCCAATACCTGCATATAGGGAGGCAAGGGCAGTACTACACTGGGGGAAAAGAGCAGCAAACATCCCTGCTTCCATTTCCTAGCGAATTTTCTGACAGAAACAAGCATATATGGGCTCAGAATTTGTAAAGCACCCAGAAGAAAGGGATAATTTTCAGTGGAGTGAAAAGTATTTGACATGCTGTGCTAGACTTGTAATTCTTGGCTACTTTGTAGCCAAAGCATGTTTATTAACACATGGTCTGGTTGATTCCACATTCTAGTTAGTTGCCATTAGTGAGAGGCTAACTAAGATTAAAGACTTTGGATTTCAACAGCTGTGATTTGGTGTTTTGTTTTTGTGGGTATTTTTCCAGTTTCTGGTTTTGTTAGGGGGTATGTGCTCAGTTTTAGCTGTGGAGAGTTTCGAAAATCTAACATGACATGTTTACTAGAGAAACTTTGATAGCCAGCAAGGAAGTGCGGCAAGGACTGTATCCGTTATATCATCGTGTGATTTCTGTTTGGCTTTGGCAATAAGAAAATAAAAAAAAAAATAAAACATATTTATAATAACTGAGAGGAAAAGTATGAATAGAGAAATTACAGTATCAGTGGAAATGATCTGCTTTCACATTGTGAGACCAGCTGTTCTAGCCTTCATCGTTTGTACATTTGCTGTATGAAGGGTGAATATACCCCATTATTGCAGCTGTGCACAACCTAGCCTGACCTAAATGCCAAGAAATAAGCAAGTGAGAGTGAAGCATCAGTGGCAAATTGGAATCTAAGGCCTTTTGTGCTTGTTAAATGGTGGAATGATTATAATTGGAAAAAGTGATGTGCATTAGTTCTGAGTGAATGTACAAGAAATGACAAGCGTGTAACTTAATGATTACTTCACAACACCCAGGACTGCCTTCTAGTCTTGCACTGAGAGGCTCAGCCCTACAGCAGAGAAAACTGCACGTCTTCTTCTGCTATTCATGGGCATCCTCCACAGGTCACATGGAAATAACCCTGAAGTGATAAGTCTTGGTTTAGGAAATCTGCTGCTTAAGCTTGTATAAGTCATTGTGACAGAGCGTTTTTTTCTCTCTCCAAAAACCTTTGTCTGTGTTAGTAGCAACTGGGCAAAGTCCAGCTTTAAATGAAAACTTGCACTCATTGTTTATTCTCACAGGTAGCAAGTATATTAACAAAACTTCCTCCAATCAACATCTGTAAGATTTATTTGATTACGCAGCACAAAAAAAAACCAAACAACAAAACCAGAAGTTTATCCAAGCATACTAATTATTTCAAGTAAATATGAAAATTAATACTTGATAACTATAGATTAATTTTCTTTTTACAGTTGGCAGAAATTATTTCACAGGATATTAGGAATTCAGTACAATTAAATCTTCATGTTAAAGTAACTCCTGTCTAGGAAAAGTGTTCCAAGCGTTTCCTGGATGATAGGCATGCGCTTTATGGCAGCCTCATATAAAGATTCAGGGTTAATCGCTCAATGAAAATGTATAGTACATAAATCTATACAGAGAAGTAGCAGGAAAAGTGTCAAGAAGCAATCATCTCCAAAGTCAGTTTAGCCTCATAACAGGGGCCTTGTCACAGGCTCTGTATCGGACTGAACTTTCATTTGCATAAAGCCATCAGAACTGGGAAGTTTACCAGGAAACTGGAACTTCACAATTAAACAATATAGTTAAACACACCAATTGTAGCTACTTCTCCTGAAGCTCTTGAAAATCAACATGCCAAAAAGTACTCTATTGAAACTTTTTATTGATGTTTATATGCTAATTTAAATATGCTAGGTTTTAAAGAGAAAAAAAAAAAAAACCATCCTCCCAAGAAATCCAGACTGAGTTTTCATTAAATGAAAGTTGCAATCCCTTTCTTCATCACTACGCAGGGTCCGTTGGAAACTGATGTAAAAGCTTAGCCTAGAAAGCATTTTTTATTTTGCTTTGATGGAATGTCTAAAGAACTTTTGCGAGTTCAAAAGTCAAGAGTAACCATTGCCTTCATACTACTTCAGATACGTTGACCTTTCAGCCTGAAGGTTCCTGGTTTTACCCTATGCCTTCACATGCAGTGTTTGGAAAGATGGAACATGAGGGAAAGTACTGTTCTCCATCCTTCTCTTTCATTAGTAATGTTCATTTGAATATGATTTACTATGGAAAAGATGTTAATAAGAAATGCTTTTTAACATTTATTAGTGGAGAGATGGTCTGACAGCTGAGAATGTATTATAAAGAATGTATTATAAAGACGATAGCGCAGGTAATATCCTGTATATTGAGTCTAATCACCCATTTAAAGTTAAAACAGGAGTTGTTAAGAATATAGTGAATCACACTCTAATGATTAGTGATGAGAATCACCTAGATAATGAAATTGGTATTGAGAAACAGATTTTTCGGCAGGATGATTATCCTGCAAGATTGATTAAAAAGATAATTGTAGAACAATGTAACCTTTTCTGTAATTATAGCATTGAACTTGTTTAAAGCCATTTGTCAGAACAGTGTGGCTCTGCCATATCACAAAGTGACTGACCACTGATTAACATGATATTTATTATCTTCCAGGAAAGTGAGGTATTGCCACACCTGTACAAGGTGCTTTTTATATCCCTGCATGAAAAGTTGGGTATATAGTAAAATCACTGCAAGTAGTCAGAGCTATAAAATTCCATGTGGTTGCACATTTTCTGATTGCTGGATCTTGAGGATGAGTTTTACATCCCTTTTACTGTGAGATCCCATGAGACTAACGCTATAGCACTCTTTCACTTGTACTGGCATGTTTACGAGGCCAGATTGCTTTTCAACAGTTGGCACAGCAAAAGAAAATTTCAGACAGCTTTAAAATTGTACTCAAAGAACTTCCAAAAGCAAAAGATCTGCAGCTGGAAATGCTGAAAGTTCCAGTGCTTGAGACTTAGCTGCAGAAAAAAACTGAGCAATTGTTGAGTGTATGTTTCTTAATCTTTCAATGAGAAAGTTTAGTAAGCAACAGTAAGAAATTTCCTAAGATTTCAAACAATTTCTTGGCATTTCTTCACAACAGCATGAAACCATTCAACATACTAACTACATATTCAAATTATAAAGTCTTAATATGTAAGAATCTTTTCATAACTAAGAATGATAAAACTGGGCAGCAGCCTTCCCAAAGGAAACATGACTATGTTGATATCAATGTGGGATACAGCGCTCAAGGCACAGAAGCAAAATACCTAGTATCCATAAGACAGGACTTTTTCAGTCAATGTTTTAAGCTTACAGATAAGTTTCTTCCTTAGGTTTTCTATGACAGATGTGCTTAGGTTTGCTAGTCTATGTGAGGACTTTTGGATGTATGAAACAGAGCCCACAGCTTTGCTCAAAACACTCACAGGCTGTATATGAGAAATACTCTGACAGATTAGAGCTGTGAGTTAAAATTCAACCAGAATCACAGGGAAGGGCCTCCAGCTAATCATGTAATCCAATCTCCTGTCTCAAGCAGACATACCAGCAACACCAGAACAAGCCAAGTTTCTAAGACCTCCACGAATGGAAATTCCCCTCCTTTCTGTATAACCAGCATTTTGGTATCCTCCTAGTGAAAGAATTTCAATGAAGAGCCTGTTCTTTAGCCTAATTGCAAAGAGGAGTTTG
Source organism: Forpus xanthops (assembly GCA_032466535.1). Classification (NCBI taxonomy): domain Eukaryota; kingdom Metazoa; phylum Chordata; class Aves; order Psittaciformes; family Psittacidae; genus Forpus; species Forpus xanthops. The sequence continues at coordinate 27,220 of JASSUY010017335.1, forward strand.
ACTCTCATGTCTCTTCCTAGTTGTAGGATGCTGCTGCTTCCCCTCTCAGTTTCCTCTTCACCAGTTTAAACAAGCTCACCCCCCTCAACCTCCCATCTTATGTCAAGTACAACAGGCCCTTTGCTTCTTGCAAGTCCTGTGCTGGATCATCTCTTCTTTCTCAATATCCTTCTTACACAAGGGTAGCTTGAAACTGGGTACTGTACTCCATGTATTGCCTAGCTTGTGCCAGGTATATAGGGATAATAATCTCCATCCACTATCCATGTTTCTCCTAATGTGGTCAAAGGTGCAGCTTACATTATTTATGACCTCACACTTGTTATCCATTGTATTCCTAGGTCTGTTATGCATTCAATTGGTTTCCAATTTGCGCAGATGCACTTAAGTTACTTCTCCTCAAGTGTAGAACCATTAAAAATTTTGAGGTTTCTGTCAGCCCAGTCTCCCATTCCCTCAGTTTAACTCAACTGAAGCTCTGCTGTAGGGGTTATTAACTCCTAACCCTTACTTAGTGTTCTCTGTAATTTTGCTGGGACTGAGTTTTACCTCATCACCCAGGTCACTAATGAAGGCGCTGAAGTCTACTAGAGCCAGTATTGAAACTGAAAGTTATATAGAGGTTTGATCTAAAAGTTTGATACAATGTTTGAATCATTCTATGATTCTATATTTTTTCTTTTTTTTAAATTTGCAATTTGAGACAAACTGAACTGTGGTATTATAAAGCACATTTTAAAACTAAAAAAAAAAAAGGTCAAGAATCTATGGATTGATCAGTTGCAGAGTGATAGGAGAAAGGAGAAATTACTTGTTAACTGTATTTTGGTGAGACAGCCCTAACAATCAGCAATGTACTGGATTTCATTTAGGAATTATGCTGTCCTCTTTAAGATGCACAGATAGAAAAAATACAATGCTTGACAATAAGACTAATAATACATTATTGGGCTACTATATTTAAGTTTTAGGTACCATTCTGCTATGATGTATTTCAATTCACATGTGAGCAGATTTGGTGGAGAGGAGCGTATACAAGCTGAGTAGCTCTTCAGTCTCCTCATGTTCTTGTAGCTTGCAGAATAATAATTATGGGAATTGACCATCTGGTGAACATATGTAAGATTTGACTCAGCCCAGGGATAGGATGGTATGTGGCCTACTTCAGGTGAGTAACTGTAGCCCCCCTTATCTGCCTGAGGTAATGACAAATTCCTTCCCTCCTCAGGTGGCAGGCAATAGTCCATTAGGGGGCCAGCAAGAGGTTTTATTTGTTTTAACTCACCTAGGGCTCTTGCATTCATTTGTAGAAGCCAATGGCAGCAATTCCAGACACAAACGAGTAATGACAATGCAGGAGAAAATATATGGCACACAGTCAGTGTGTGGCTACGCACCGTTTGATTATGTGCTGAGCCAAGAAGTAGGGAACAGCCTGACAGCAGGGGCTCCTTCGAGACCTCCCACTACAGCCGCCCAATGGATGTTGCTGGAGTACAAGCAGCCTCTGCACCAGGTAAAGATACCAAACATGCTTGTGTTAGGGAAGATCTTTTAAGATGACATAGGTTAGCAGGAATCCAAAAGAAAAAATAAAATGTCATATTGGCTCACTCCTGATTATTGCCAAAGCACATCACTAGTAGCCTCAATACAACCCATCAACTTCCCGTCTCACATCTGAACACAGAACACAAATGAATTAAACAGGAAAAAGTTATTTTTCAATAAAATCCATTCCAGGCATGTGCCTTTTCTGACTCTACATTGGGAGTTTCCGGCACTGTTTGGCAGGAGGGAAAGACACAACTTACTCCAGCGTTCACAAAAAGAATTTCCAGAAGTTCTGGCTGCTGAAAGAGAAGACTCTAGAATATTTGCTAGTGGAGGCTGAATTAAAACTCAGAGTAAGGTAGCTTTTTTGCTTATATTACTTTGTGTGATTCATATTTATAATGATTCCCTCCTGCTGAAATGGCCTGGCTGCCTGTTGTTTTTGCACAGTCATCTCCATCAATTTTACAGATGGATTTTGCTGGAGTGGGAGAATTAAAGTAAAAACCATGACTGTTATTGTTTCACAGCTGATGAAGAGCAACAGTAGAAAAGTAGTTAAGAAATCTTATTTGTTGTCATCTTAGCTGTGTGAAATTTTACACATCTAACACCAACAGCGGGCAAATCCCTGCCTTAAGATTTTCATTATATTCTCAAGGGATAACTGATATTACTTGGTTTTCACTCATTCAGGATATCAGCTTCAAAGGCTAAAATACAGTGGAGCTTCCCCAAATTTTCTGTGTAGACACAGATAGCTCTCTGCAAAGATTATAACACAAAAAGAGATCAATAAAACTGACATTTCTTTTTCTAAAACGTGTGTGTGCCAATGGAGATTCATTTGTCCTGAAGCAGATGTGCGAAAAATATTGCACATCTTTTGTAGAACAACAGTAAGAATTTATTTCAAAGCTCTAGCATATCTAAAAAAACCCTAATATTACAATTTAAGGAAAAATCCTCCAACAGCAGATTCAGACAATGTGAAAAAATACACAGCACATATTTGGGCTGAAGATTTTATACTGCTTTACAACTTTGGTTCTATTGTCACTTATAATAAAATCAGGGGGAAAGACCTTGGGAGATAAGCTGCTTATTTATTTGTTCCTGAAGCTTTGATAGCATGTAGGTTGCTGTGTGATCTTTATAAACTCAGAGGTGCTAAGCACAGCTTGTTTTTGAAAGTCAGTGCCAGCAAGAGACAGACTTTTTGTAATAACACCCAGTGAGCTGTGGCACTTTTGTACTCATATTTGTCTGTGCCAAATCCTTACCTAGTCTACACTAACAGAGTCCTTTTGAATTCATGTTGGGGATCTGGCTCAGGATCCATTTCTTGAATATTTATATCCAACCAGGAGAGGAGTACTTGAGAGGATATTTCTCATCCACACACTAACCATACAATTCTAAATACCTTTAAAATAGAAACAAAAATAGCAATTTCTTCCCTTTCCCAAATCTTACAGGACAGTCTGATCAGAAGGAAAAACAGTGAAAATATGGAATTCTGTGTCCCTTTATTTTTTTTTTTTTTTAAGGATCCAAAGAACAAGCAGATGTTCTAAGAGGAAACTACTGAGAAAAAGAGTCAAAGAAATTAATTTGTTGACTGTCCTAATTCTATATGCAAACTGACCTCAGATAACCCACACTCTCCAAAAAGAAAGACTCCTTTAAAATAAGTCTTGTAATAATCCTCACCAGCAGCATATACAAAATCAAGAGGAGGACTTATTTGAAAATGGGGAATTTGAGTAAACTTCTTGCATTATCCTACATTGTTGCTGATTTGTAATGTGCATTTGAGGATGATTCAGATGCAGAAATGTGAAAATAATCTGACACCTGAGCCAGTTTTCACTCTCCCAGGATAGGTCCCATAACCCAAGGGAGCTCTACCTTGACTCCTTGGCTTTGCCCTACTTGAGGGTTATGACATGATGCTAAAAAAAATTTGCTTTTGCAGAAGGTTATTATCTTACAGGCAGGGGTGATGTTAAACTGCTACCATTAGTCTGCACAGAATTCATTGGTGTTCAGGGTTCAGCAGTAGCAGTCATTTTTCTCCTTCTTAGTAGATGGTGCAGTGCTGTGTTTTTGACTTTCAGCCTGGCAACAGCACTGATGACATCAATGCTTTTAGTTGCTGCTCAGTATTGTTTACTCTGACCAAGGACTTTCTGAGACTCATGCTCTGCCAGGGAGGAGGGGAAGCCGTGAGGAAGCAAAGACAGGACACCTGACCCAAACTAACTTGAGAGCTATTCTGTACCACAGCATGTCATGCCCACAATGTAAACTGGGAGCAGTTACCAGGAAGGGGATATCACTGCTCAGGTCCCACTGGGTATCAGTTAGTGGGTGGTGAGCGGTTGTATTCTCTCCCCTTGTTATTTCCCTTATCATTATTATTATTGGTGGTAACAGAAGTGTTTTGTATTATACCTTAGTTACTGGACTGTTCTTATCTCAACCCATGGGAGTTATATTCTTTAGATTCTCCTCTCCATCCCTCCAGGAGCCGGGGGGAGGAGGAGGGGAGAGTGAGCGAGGGCTGCATGGCTGAGTTGCCATCTTAAACCATGACAACTGGTACGATGAGCTGTAATGATTGGGAAGGTTAGGAATACCACAGCATAACATATGCCTTTTTCAACTGCCCCATTTTCCCACTTTCCTCCCCATTTTTGTATTTTCTCCACTGTGTCGCATTCTGAACTACTTTACAGTCCAAACACATTAAATTCATGGCTGAAGCTCCACCCAAGTAATGGGTGAACTAGAGAGTAATGTTCTATATGTACCAAAGACAGTTAGATACACTGCACCATGGAGGTTGTTAATCTTTTCCTTCCTGTCCTATGAGTAAAAAAGCTACTTAGTTGTACAGTAGGGATGCAGTTTTCCAAAAAGAAAGCACTTATAATGATGACATCAAGCATGGGTATAAATACACATCAGCCACTGTTTCTGCTTTGAAATTCTTCTTTTTTTTTTTTGACTCAGTTGACAGGGTAATATTTTCTTGTTTTTCTTTTCTCTTCAAGTCTGTAATAGATTTCACAACAACAAAGCAGTTCTATAGCACTTTTATAGCCAATGAATTGAAGAAAATGAGGGGTCTTGTCCATTACTTCATTTTAAGTCCAGGGTACTGGCAGAATGGCAAGTATGGAAGAGCAAGCATGAAAAAAACCACACTCCATAATATGGAAAACTTTCTGTAACACTCTATAATACAGAAAACTAGCTGTCCACATAGGTGCACAGGAATTTCCTACTGAACAACACCCATAGTACATTTTACGTTCACTGTGCCATCTTCCACATATGCTGAAGGAGATATGAAATGAAGAGATATGAGTTCTAGAGATAATTTCTCCAAAATCCAGCCTGCAAATTCTGCATTATATGTCCTGAAGATTTTGCTTTCACTGTCTTCCTTTCTACTATAAACTTGGGTGGTCTGTTGCACATGCAAATAAATTTCTTTCTTAGCAGTGGCAGTCAATTCCACTGCTTCGTATTTCTTTTAACAAACTTTTCCTCATATTTTAAATTTTCTATTGTTCATTTTGAATATTCCCTTCATGTTAAGACAGACTCTCCTAACAAAAGTATACAACCCAGAGGATGATCAACAAATAATGCTTATTCTTAGCAGTGGCTATTCCCCTCACAAACGGTTAAGCAGGTAGAAGAAAATGCAAAAATCACCAAAAGAAAATTGCCAATATTTTAAAATCTAATGTCAGAGAAAGTATATTTAGCCAATCTGTGTGTGCTTCTTACAAACTCATGTTTAGAAATAATTTTATTCAAGAGATTGTTTGAGTCTTTTCTCTCAGAGATAAGCTCAGCCTAACCATGTGTGAAATGATCCATTGGATTTCAAAGTTAAGAATCCCATATGGCTTGTATTGCCATAGTTTAAAACTTCCTATGATTCAAAGTATGTCCACACTATTTCTAAAGAAACACTTGAGCTAGATTACAACTTGCTTGTCTGGTGTAGGTAGCACAAAACCTACCTGAGAAATTGAATGAAAGCTTGGGCTTTGTACCACATGGGACAAACTCTGCATTGTCAGACATAACAACAAGGCCTGGGCTACTTCATCTGAAACTGAGCCCAGGTTGGATGAACATATCTGAGCTACCTTTTTGGTGTGACATAAGCCTACCTTATATGAGCCCTAAGTGTAAATAATTATTAATATACTGAAATAGCCCATGAAATGAGTTGTTGCCTGTGCATAGATATGCACACTTCAGAAAACAAGTTTTTATTAATATTCAACACATTTCTTTTTGCACCCAAATAGAATTAGTTCTTTGGGATTTTTTTTGTGTTAGGTGGTTTGAGTTTTTTTTTTTTGGGGGGGGGTGTTTTGGGGTTTGTTTGTTTGTTTTCTCTGTGTGTTTTTTTTATTTATTTTATTAATTTTGCCTCCATGCCACAACTTTCAGTATTTAGATGAAAAAAAAAAAAACAAAAAAAAAAACATAAACCAAACCAAGAAAACAAAACACTCCCTTACAGGAGATGCTACTGAGCAGCCAATAGAGTTTGTGGGTCAGGGTTAAAGGGAGAACTGCAATGGGAGACATTACTGTGGGGATCTGTTGCAGACTGCCTGATCAAGAGGACTCTGTGGATGAAGGACTCTATAGACAGAGAGACTATAACAGCCTCACGCTCACAGGCCCTTATTCTCATGAGGAACTTCAACCACCCTGATATCTGTTGGATGGATGGTATGGCCAAGCACAAGCAATCCAGGAGGTTCCTCAATTGTATGGAAGACAACTTCCTTCTGCAAGTAATAGAGAAGGCAACAAGGAGAGGTGCCATGCTTGACATCATCCTCACCAACAGGGAAGTGCTGGTGGGAAACGTGAAGCTCCAGGGTAGCCTTGGTTGCAGTGATCATGAGATGGTCAAATTTGAGATGCCCAGGACAGTGAAAAGAGAGTGCAGCAAGCTCACTCATTTGCCCTGGACTTCAAGAGGGAAGATTTTGGCCTCTTCAGGTACCTGCTTAGTAAGGTTCCATGGGATATAGCCCTATAGGGCAAGGGGGGGGCAAGACTGTTGGTTGATATTCAAGGATCACCTACTACAAGTTCAGGAGTGATGCATTCCAACTAGAAGGAAGTGCAGCAGGAGGGCCAGGAGACCTCGGATGGATAAGGAACTGCTGAAGAAAATGTGAAGGAGAAAAGAGGTTTATAAAAGGTGGAAACAAAGACAGGTGGCCTGTGAAGAATACAGGGATGTTATCAGGGAAGCTAGGGACAAGGTTAGGAAAGCTAAGGCCCAGATGGAATTAAACTTGGCTAGGGATGTTCTGCCCATGGCATGAGGGTTAGAACTACATGATCTTAAGGTCCTTTCCAACCCAAACTGTTCTATGATTCTATGTAGTTTCCTGTTTAGTTTTGTCAAAAAGCATAATATTCTAGAATACACTACTAGTACATGCAAATTCTCTAATACAGTATTCATCCCACCTATTTGAGACTCAAATCTGTCAAAGGTGGCAAAGATCCTGAATAAAGAACATAAATAACTCCAGTAAATAATTTGGCCATCACAACATAAAATGTTGCAAGACTATAATTCATTTAGTGAGGAAAACTTTCAGATAAAGCCATGTTTACAACTCTCCTTCAAGAAGTATTAATTGTATTTTCTAACAAAACAAAAACAATAGTAGCATTTCTTATTCAAACATATTTCTTGCATATTGTAACCTAGAATCAAATTAGCAGTAATTGAACTGACTGAATATTGCATCCACTAAAATGGCTACACTTAAAATAGCTTATATCAGACTGCCAATGCATCTTCACTCACTTGTGGTCTCTCAAAGAACATTTATTGTACAAAATTATATATGAGAACAAAACAAAAAAAATTCTTTTCACTTCCTGAAGTGCTGTCAAAACACGATACAATAAGTAAGATTTCAAATGTTTTCTTGGGACCCATTTTGCAGTTTACAGAATAGCATTCCTTGTGTTTCAGAAAATGGTAACTGAAACTGGCTTGGGATGTTAGAAAAAAAGTACGTGAAAGATATTGACATACTCATTTTGATCTGTGTTGTGCATTTCTTCAGCAGGCTTCAGTGAAATGTGATATGGAGAAGTTACTCTAAGATGAAAAGGCCTTGAAATAAATAATGCATGTAAATTTCACATTTTACGGTAAAGGAAAATGCAAAAGTATTTGCATTTTATTTTATAAAACAGAGCTATTAATAAAATTTTTTCCAGTACATAAAATGATAATAAACCATTGTCGCCCTTTGTTTCTACCACTGGTATTCATCTCTCCATCAAAATTTAGAGGAGTAAGATCAGATATTAAATGGCCATTCTCCAGACAGAACAATGAATATGACACAATTAATTAATAATTCATTAGACTGTGATATGATTAAAGGTGAACTAGAATAACAACAGTCTTTAAGTCTCCCTGCTGTAAATCAAGTGATTTCCAGGAGTAAAAAAAAAAATAATTAAAATTTAAAGAACTTCAACAGTAATTACAATAAATACTTATTTTATAAAGTCAAAAAATAGAATGCCAAAGATATCACAGGAATAAAAGGCAAAATTACCATTAACTTAAGATTATGTGGTATTTAAAAGCTCTTTCAAATATTATTCATTTACGAAAATCTCTCTTATGTTAATATAAAAACTTAAGAGACCTGAGTCCTATTTTTCACAGACTTCTTGAGAAAACGAGAAAATAGCCTAACAGGTTTTGTACTTTCATTTCTAGTTTCTTAACTTAAAATGAGGATACCTAAGTGCTACCTTTACAAAGGTGTTAGGAAGGTTAGATAAGTACCATCTATAAAGCTCTTTGAGATTCTGAGATGAAAAGCTCTGTAAAAATGCAAGAAAAGTTGTATACCAAGCGCAATATTATCATTGTAATTCTTACTATGTTTATTTGTTTATTGTACTCCAGAGAATGCAATAATTCTGAAGAGATTTACATTTGAACTTTGTAAGAATTCTATCTGTCTTTAGAATTGCTTTTAAGGGCTTTGTAGAGGAAAAGCAAATGCTCACAAAAGCACACTCAAATCTTTCCAAGGATCCCATCCTGTAAGATATTCAGTGTCTCTTGAGCAGCACAGAGCACTCTCAGCTGACTGCACTCATCGCATTGCAAAATTGGGCATTGGATGTCAGGGACCAGAATTGCTATGAACAAGAATCCCAGCAGAGAAATAAACATGATTCTACATTTCTCTTTCAGTTGCTTGTTAGGCTTTTGTGGATCAGGTGAGCAGATATAGAGTCCCCTGGCTCGGTTCTCAGGCAAATACTGAGGTACTCAACAAAGTACAAAAAGCAGGTCTTTTTACTGCCATTGATGATGCAACTGGCATGGGAAAAAAAGTGCCCACATACATGTCACTGGAAATATTTTTTTAATTGCTGGACATTTTGGACAGCTTGAACAGTAAGGACATTCAAACAGTTCTATGTGGCCTTTTAATGCTATTCCTATCCTGAAGAATGAAAGTGTGGAAAGTGGGACATGGATAAGAAGGAAGAACGGATAAGTAGAAAAGGAAGCTAGCATTAACTGAAATATAAGATTGAGAGAATCAAAAGTTTTCCGAAAGGAATTTCTATTTTAGAGTCTATTCTAGTAACCTTTGACCAGATACTTCCTGAGAGATCAACAGAAGCAAAATGCCTTTAAAAAAAATCCTAACTGGAGCAGTTATGGGGAAGGAAAAAAATGCTATTTTTGGTCTTGAGAGGGAATCTTCGAAACACTTTGCATGCTGTGAAAATGATTTCTCTAAGTTTTACTTAGACAAAATTGTGCATTTCGAAGTTTCGGTGAATCAACATAATTGACAGGCTTTACTTTCTCCTCTATTTCCATGGAGAATGAGGCTGTTTTAAATAACTGAAAAACATGAATAATAGACTTCTAATTGTACAGAAAAAATGTAGTCTTCTGAATTTTCTCTTCAAAAATATCTTTGGGACAAATGCAACATATCTTGGAAAAGTAGTTGCATCTTAAGATAATGTCCATACTCAGCACAAAATTTAGGACAAAGTGAATGTCTATCACCTGGAGGATCAGGAAAGATGGTCAAAAGATGTCTGAGTAGCATGCTTGGTTTGGGGTTGGATATGGGTTTTTTTGTTTGCTTTGTTTTTTTCCTCCATTATTCACATGCGCAAGAGGGTATTTCTATGTCCTAGGGCAACCCAAGTAAATAGGAAAAAGTTTTGTGCCACATTTGAACTGAATTCCAGGCCTTGTGGATGTTCACCAGTAAGGAAAATTCTCTTTAGTGCAGTCTTGGCTCAACAATGCTCTAATTCAAGACTTCCACATCATTCTTTGTTATGCCTGGTGGATCAAGGATGTATGGAGTAAATGAAGTTTGCAACAGGCAGTAAAATTAAAAAATGGTCATAGTTCAAGTTTTACTATTAGAAAATTTCCATTAAAAATTGGATTTTTAAAAATTACTAGTAACTTCATTACATTTCATGTTTGCTGCAAGGTCACTGACTTGCTATATTCCTCTGCTTCTTTCAGACATACCTTTGGTAAGCAATTGCTGCCAAAAATACACTACTTTGCTGCAAGTAATTTTTTTACACGTCTTCATTGGTCATTTTTTGCCCATATGCTCTCATTTCACTGTGAGAAAGGGTAAGAAAAAATATACATGGAAAAATCCAACAACCTTAAACTAGTTTTCTTTATTTCTTTAGGGTATAGATGATAGTGAATAAGAAATATGGAAAGTGAAGTCATTCCAGACGGTCAAGAAACACTATTCAGTCAGTAAATGAGGAAGATACATAGCCAGGTGCATGGTATCTTGCAGGTACTAACATGAAACTTCTGCTGTGAAATCTAGCAATATTGTTAAGTAGGTCCTTAAAATCAGAAGCATACATATTTATGGAATTTATATGGGGCTAAAGTGTCTGGTTTAAAAAAATATATAGTTGACAATAACAGAGTAATTACAGTCACAATTTCAATCTGGTTGTATAAATCATCTTGATCCAACACACAGTAGTAATAAAAATAAATTATATTGGTTTTGGTCCATTACTGCTAATCTAATAAAATATAACAAATTTAAAAAAAAATCCTGAGTAAAATAGTCTCATAAAAATAACAATTTACTAATGGCTTCTTAACAACTTGTGAGAATGCAATACAAAAAGAATTGCATTTTTAATTAAAATAGCCTTTTGGTAAGAAATTTATTTCAGTCCTTTTAATAATTTTGTTCAACATGTATTTCTCTCAGGGACTGCAACACGTCTCTACAATTCATATTTCACTGACTACGAGATGAGGCAGAATGGGGAGTTTATTGACACAAAATTTAATGAACAAGATTCATTCCAAGAAAAAGATATAGGATCAGGTATAACGGTTCTAACTCAGGTGAGAAGATAAAGAAAAGTGAAATGCACATACTAAATATCCCAAAGCAAGTTTCTCCTCTACACATCTCTATAGTAGGTTGCCTGCCCACTACTGTTATCTTTCCATGTCCTACCAGGAGAAAACCACTTTATTTTCCCCACCAAACATGGCAACTGCATGAAATCAGTGTATAGTTACATCAGTCCAAGCTGCCTGAATCCATCTGCTCCATGAACAGCACAGTGGCCATATCAGCCTACAAGAAGGAAGAACTGTGTCCAGATGTAGTCAGCCAGAGCTTTGCACCAACTTCAGCAAAGCTGTTTATATAAGAATCAAGCCCTCCACTCCTGGTGTTGGCAAGAGTAGATCAGATTGTCAGTCTCTAAAAAAAATACTGAAGTTAAATGCTAAAGGTTTTCCCACTCAATACATTCTCAGAAGCTGGAAATAGTGTTCAGATATTTCGGTTACACTGAAAAGCAGTTTCCAATTTGCCTCTCTAATGTTTCTTTATAAGTCATCTCACTGTTACAAGCAACTAGTTTTATTTTATCTACATGTCAAGACTCCACTTAAGTATTCCAGAAGCACATAATTGTACTCTGAACATAACTGGAAGTTTACTACATTAAAATCTGTAGAAATGGCTCAAAAATGTAATTATTCATTGTTTGCCAAAAATTCTGGCATCAAAAACAGAAATCACAGGTGATAATCCAAGCTCCAGTGGGAAAGGATATTATGAATTACTTTGACATTTAATAAATCATTGCTATCTAGTGATGTAATGTGCACTCATTAAACACTGCTAATGTTGTTAATCAAAAAATCAAATTAGTTGACAAATTTTTGGTTAAGGAACAGTCTAATATCATAGAATCATAGAATAGTTAGGGTTGGAAAGGACCTTAAGATCATCTAATTCCAACCTCCCTGCCATGGGCAGGGAC
>JASSUY010017336.1:0-90439 GCA_032466535.1 Forpus xanthops
CCCCCCCCCCCCCCCCCCCCCCCCCCCCCCCCCCCCCCCCCCGCACGGAGAGGAAGACTGAGAACCTTTGGGGTTAAAATATTGCGTGAAATTTCAGAGCTTTTCTGTGACATTAAAATACCATTCCTGTGGTTAACAAAAATCTTTGTGAATAAATATTGTGAACTTCATGTGAGACCAAACTGATCCAATGATACCTGAGAGCAGAAGAGTCACCTTACAAGTACTACCTCAGAAAGTTAAAGTGTGGAATTAGTGTTTCCATTCTTACAAAAATATCAAAGTTATTAAATATTTACAGAATCTTCTTCTATTATTGTTTCTTATTTCATGTACAATTTTAATTGGAAACTGTCAATTGATACTTTTATCCCTTGTTGTGTTGGTCTTATCTACCACAGATCAAGACAAGTTTCTGTGAAGGGATTCCATAATACATCGCTATGGAAAATAGTACATCAGATTCACAAGAATAAAGCTTTGACCAATGAAGCTCTTACTTAAATGGTGTTAAATATAAATTGTTGTATAAAAATTTAAAGTGAGCCATTGATCCAATCTATTTTAAACACAGGTCCTCCCGGGGAAGGTCTTAGATGTAAACAGATGAATAACCCAATCCCTATTGTGCTGAGATTACACATCTTTAAATGCATGTCTTTAAATTGCAGAGAAGCCAGTGAAACCAATTTCCCATACTATTTATGTCTGTAAGACCCAGCCATCTTGGAAGGGCAGCATTAAAAGCTGCCATACTCCTGACATGAGTAGTATTTGTCTTAGGCTCCTTATATTTGTTTTAACAGATGACAACCATGAAGAGAAAGTGAGTTTAATACCGAGTTTATTCTTGATAGGAAACTTGCAGACCAAATGCAGTTAACTGCAGCAAAAGAAAAACATGCTTGACAATGGCTCCATAGAAGCAATGCAGTAACAGGGTCTTTCCTAAGGAATGCCAGCGCTCCAGTCCCCAGTTTTACAAGTTTGTTTGCCACATTTCACCAGTTGAGAAAAGCTCACTTTGGTACTCCCTTCCAAAGCACAGCTGCTGCACCCTGGTGTCATTCCTCCACCAGGCCAAAGCAGTCCAGGTATTTGCTTTGTAGTCACTATCCAGAAGGGGCCACAGTTTCAGAATATGGCAATGTAAAAACAACAACCCACCATTTCAACAGCACCAATTACTTCCCTGTTTCAGTGAAACTCGTAATTTACACCAGTTCAGAATATGCCCTTCTCTTTTAAGTCCTTAAGCTTTCTTTTCTCCTACCTTGGTGTGTAACTATTTTCTTTGCATTACTTGGAGGTTTCAGATCTGCTGTGCTCCTTGTGATACGTATTCCTTGTTCACACATGTCCTCCTGCGAGCAAAAGACTCGGTATCAGAAAGAGAAGGCACAAACTCCATACTGGGCAGAGCTCTTGTTATCAAAAGAGCACTAAAAAAAAGAGAATAAAAAAATAATAAAAAATACAGTGCATTTGCAAGGGCCTATCCCTGGATACAAATATGTTTCAAATTAAAGCAAGACTAGAAATGACTGCAACATGAAGAATACTTTGCAGAGTAGAAAATCTGGTGAACTTATGTCTTTTCCAGATATATCTAATGCATTGTACTTTAAAATTACCAGGTTTCATGTTCTTCAGCCACACATTCTTGAAATTGTGTCCTTACTGTTAGTATAATAGGGTTTTCTAATTTTTTTTAAAGCCTTCAACTTTAGATACTTTTTTTCCTTTCTCTTTTCTAACATCTCCATTGCTGGTATTGAAACACACAACATAACCTAACTTCCTAACAAGACTGCCTACTTCTTCACTGTGATTTCGTGACTTTGTCAGGATCTCTCTAGATACAGCTTCTCCTAGAAAGGTTTGGGGGAGAGAGAGAGGGAAGGAGGAGAGAGGTGTCAATACTACAAAGTTGACAGGGTTTATATGTATATATTTATGACTTGTATATATCCTAGGCTCCTGGTTTGCTTGCTTGCCAGTATAATTGATAGACTGCGTCCCGAAAGATGTTTATAACAACCGGCAAGTCCCGTGTTCGAGCAGATCTGCAAACGCCCGAAGAAACCCGGGGGCCCGGTGAGCTCCCTGTTGGCTCCGTTCCTGCAGCCTCAGAGAGCAGCGTTATTCCGGCGGTGCTTATAATTAACACCACCCCATGAGCTGCCCTTCTTTCTTCGCCCCCCGTCCCACCCTGGCTTCCGGGCAGCCCACGCAGCCGGGGGTATTTGCGCGGCCGCGGCACAGCTAAGCGGCTTTTGGAGATTACGGGGCCGAGCTGGGAAAACAAATCAGCGTCTTTGCCTCCGCTCCGGAGACAACGGCGTCCTGGCTTTTCCTCCCTGTTTCTGGGGCCTCCCCTGTCATCACAGGGTGACAGTTGGGTCACTTTACAGACAAATCACTGAGAGATTGTAAAATAAAATAATAAAATAAAATAAAATAAAATAATAAAATTGAATAAAATCCGCCCACAGATTAAGAGCCATACTCCAATTCAAAGCACCAAACTGGGCTCCTCGCCACCAGACTCCACCTGCCAGGGCACTGGGCCGGGAGGATTCCCCCTGCCTTAACCCTCCCCGCTCCCGGGGGTCTTTTCCATGTGGATCCCATTATCGTCATTTGCTCCTAGTATAAAGGGGATTAAAGCGATTAGAAAGAAAACAATTAAATGATCTTTCCATTTACCTTTTTATGACGGTTGCAAGCGGAAAAGGAGAGGGCTTTTACTTGGAGTGACCAAGATAGGGTTGTGATTCCGTTTAGAAAGGGTTTATTTTTAAAGGAAAGGAAGGAAAAGGGGGAGGGCACCCTAGCAACTGTCAACTGTTTCCAAACACTATATTAATGCTGGCCAGACCTTTGTCTTAACGTGACCCTACTGTTTTCCTACCTCCAGTCGTTTCTTAAGTCTCAGCGTTGAATAATGAAGGTAAAACAAAATCCCAAAATTCTCAGATGCTCTGGAGTGGGTTTTGTGCTGTTCTGGAGTGGGAAGGTGGCGAAAAAGGATTGGGGGCTCTTTGGTTGGCAAGGGGGGGAGGGTTGTGTTTTGCTTTGGTTTTTCTTTTTTCCTAAAACAAGCAAAATCCCTGTATTTCAGCATTGGGACAAAGCCATAATCCTGACGAAAGTATTTAAACATTTTAAAATAACAGACGGATTTAAATCTGATTATGGGGATAACCTTTCTTCAGTCTCTTTTCCGTTCCCGAGGAAAGATCTCTGAACGAGTGGCAATCCCCCTTGTATCTATACGCTTCCACTCGCGCTACAGCCGCGCGTTCATCCAAGTATCTTTATGATCCCGTATTTCAGTCTTTGGCTGCTTTCGTTTGCACGGAGCCAACGAAAGAGCTTAGAACCATGTCCACGGAAAGGTAACATTTCTAAAGGTTAATTATCCACAAGCGTCTTCGGTTTCTTTCCTTTTTATTTTTAAGTCATGTTAACATTAAAGAGAGTATGATCCTACTCCCCCACCCGGGGAAATTCGCACAATGGACTTCCAATGGCAGAGATGGAGCCTCCTCAGGGGCTACAGGAGCTGCGCCCATTATTCCCCCACCACAACCCGGTGGTGTCCCCCCTTCCCGGGTCCCCGCCCCGCCGTCGGGGCGGGCTGGGGGCTGTGGGACTGACCGCCCCGGCACCGCCTCCCGCTCCAGCTTCGCTCCCGCTCCCCTCCGCCGCTGCCCGCAAACCCGGAGTCACCAAGACTCGTCTCTGAGTTCTGAATGGGCGCAGTCGGCGGCATAACCCTCCCCTCCCCGCTTCACAACTGAGTGACACCGACCTAAACGCAAGTGTTTACTCCCCTCGAAAGCTCCACTGGTGATAGTGGAGGAGGAAGATGAGCCGGAAGCATTCAGAAAATGTGAAGTGTACAGCCGTAATGCCTCTGCCACCTGAAGGCACAACGCCGTGGCTGGTAATTCCGTAAGCTAATCACTCCGTTTGACAACAAGCAGATCAAAGAGAATCTCGTAGGAAGAACTTCAGGATCTGCAGAGGGGAGAAAACATTTCTGTACTCCCTGCATATGAGAAATCCCCGACAGCAGTGGTGTGGGTACTCGGCTCCCAGCGGCTCCGGGCGTCCCGGCTGCCCACGGCCACACCTCGGCTTGGTCGGCTTCAAAACCTTCTTTTAATGCTGAAAAATTGCTGTTATTTAAAATAATAGATCTTTCAGGGTGAAAATAAAGTATAAAAGTTCCTTTGATTCAGCGGCGAGGGCAAATCCTGTTTGTTGCCAAAAGTTCATTTTCAGCTACTAGAGAACTTACTGACTCTAAATATTTTTCTTTCCTCTATAAAAGTTATTGCCCTGCTTTCATAGTTACTAAAAAGTTTATTCGGCAAACCGAAGCCTAAATCCAGGCATTCATGTGGCAGTAACTCCTTTAGTAAATACTTGTCATTACCGCGCAGTGCCCCTTGCCCATGGGTCCTCTCCACAAGCCAGGCAGTGTGATTTCTACCCTCCGAAGGGGTCATTAATGCCAAACCCGCGAGCGCTAGCCGCTCCTCCATCACCAATAAAATCTTTACTGCTGCCAAAAGTGCTCCGAGAGTGTCTTTGGAGAGCCTGCTTTTCCGCGGGCGGTGCCTGAGCGCGGTTTTCTCTAATGCCCCCTTTCCTGATCTTGTTACCTGGTTTACAGTTTATGGACACTAAAATGCTCCCGCATGCGGGGAGCGGAGAGACAGGGAGCGGAGCAGGTGCCCCTCAGCGCAATTTTGATTTTTCTCCGCTTTAATGCAAAATAGACAAACCCTCGGCTTTGCTCCCATCTCCCCAGTCCTTCCGTTTCTTCGCCGAAGAAGCACAATGAGCGCCGGAGGCGCAGTGCCTTTCCCCGTGGCATCGGCCAGCAAAGGGGCCGCTTGGCTGTACAGCGCTCCTTCTCTCCCGCCGTATCTCCGCCCCTGCGCAGAGGCCGCAGGGTTGGTGCGAAGCTGCTTGGAGAGAGGGAGTAAAGCGGAGAGAGGGCTTCTGGACGATGCTGTTTACTACTCCTCGTTGTTCCTACCCGCGCCCGCAAACGCGGAGCCGGCTGTATTCAGCACCCAGAGTAGAGCAGGCAGCTGCCGGGGACAGGGAGGAAATGCCGAGGAGCGGAAAGGAGGAAGAGGGAAAGAAATAACCAAACCAACAAGCATCAAACCACCACTGAGAACCCCCTCAGCCTACAGCGGCCAAATCAGTTTTACCTTTCACGGCCAGACTGATGCCATAACCTCTCCCATCTGTCGGAACGGGCTCCACTCAGAGGTCCGCCGTCCCCTCCGGTAGCCGCTCCGTCTGCCACCTGGAATGACACACCAGGGCGGTTACACGCCGCAGCTCCCCCACTGCCTGGGCACGGCGCCTCGCAGACTTGTCCTTGGAGGGGGACATCACCACCCCTCCCTCCATATAAGGCACTCCGGCAAAGCCCTGGAGGACCGGTCGGTGCCGAGCATCGTTCCCATCGCTTCGGGCCACCCCACCCCGCCTTACACGGGGAAATCATCCTTCTCCGGCAATAATACCCTGGAGGTTTCGGTGGGTTTGGTTCGATTTCTGAGGGGATGTCTTAGGCTCAGACCCTCCGACGTGCAGGGGAAAAGCCGCCCACCCATCGGGACACCGGGGCGGGGGTCAGCCCCTCGGCCGGAGCCCTCTGCTACCACGGCGGCCCGTTAAACTCCGTTCTGCCACCCGCACGCCGATCCCAGGAGTCAGGCTGTCGGGAGTCCTCCCTGGTCCTACCGCTTGATTTAAAACTGCCTCCGGAGAAACACAAATAAATAACTTACTAGGGAGGAGGGAAAAAAAAAAAATAAACCCCCAAGCTGACAGGAGCTACAGGCGTTAAATACGTGTAGGGACGGGAGAAAGAGCAAAAGTAAATAAATCTCCGTTACCTAATTGAAAGGCAGAAGCGAGCCCTTTGTGTACACAGCGCTTCAGGGAGAAGAAAGCCAGAGCAGGGGAGCGGGGGGAGAGCCGGGGCCGGCCGGGGGTCTGCCGCCGCCTTCAGGTTCAGCCCCGCCGCTTTCCCCACCCGAGGGAGGAAACTAGGAAATAGTAATAGTGGTAATAGTAGTAATACTACTACTAATTTACTATGATAATAATAACAACAATAATACTAGGAGGAGGAGGAAGAGGAGTCCAATAACACGGAGGAAGGGATGAGGGGCACGCACAGAAAGCTTACCTGACACTGGAGAGCTGGGGTATGTACTTGAGAAGGTGAAAAGGGCTGCGGTGGGAGTACGGGACATGAGAGTGAGCTGCACCTGAAACACCATCAGGAAACTTGAAGTGAGGCTGAAAAGGTGCAAATAAAAGCAAATGAAAGAAAATATCACTTTTTATTTTTTTTTTTTTTTTATCTTTTATCCATCTTCAAGTAGCCTGTGCTGCTCGAGGAGTGCAGTGGGACTAACAAAAGAAGAAGGTCTTTTATCTGTGTAAAAAAGGCTTTTGATGCTTTTTTTGTTTTGTTTTCTTTTTAAACTAAGTGCTTTGGCAAATGTATTTGTACTCATGTTTCTCTGCACGGAAGCCAAAGGATCAAACACAGCCCCCCATATCTTGATTATTTGGGGCAAAATCCAAAGCTTTCTAATTCTGTGCTAATATGATAAAGGCCTGAAAATGAATCTCTAAAGGAGGCTTTTTGGTGTCTCTCATACACTGTCAAGCTTTTTTCCCTGCATTTATCATGATGCCAAATAAACCCCCAAACATAGAGGATGACGCACACAACCAAACCCTGTCACTGTGAAGTTATTCACACCATGTTTGTTTGAAGAATCAGTCTCTTCTTTTTCAGCTTGAAAGCATGCATAATGCCAAAGGACACTGAACACGCGCTTCAGACTGCAAATCAATCTTATTCCTTCATGTAATCCCCACAGTAATTAGTAACAACTGCAATTAACAGCTTCAGTTTAATGTCTCATGGTGTTCTCCAAAGGAAAATATACTGATGATCTGCACTTGGCACATCTCAGTATTACTACATAAGCAGAGCAACTCTCACGTTTCCTTTCTCAAATGCGACCGTCCAGGCACCTCTATCCAGGGTATCCAGGGTTCCTCACCAGCCCCAAACCAGTTTGCAACAATTCAGCCCCTTCACAAGTCAGCCTCACCCTGCACACTGATTCCAGAATCATTTCCATTAAAACCAGCAGGCTGGTGACTCCAAAGGCCATATAACCAGTTGCATTCAGCTGTTTTGGTTAAGAAAAGAAAATCAGTCAGTTGACAGGCCTGTCCTAAAACTGAATTAATGTGCACATATGCATATTTCTGAAAGAGCGAGTAATTTTTCTGATACCTCTCCTGCATATTGTGGATGCAGTTAGCAGTGTCTTTGCAACTAATATGTTATTATATATGTCATATATATATAATAACATATATAATGTTATTACATACGTGTATAATATTCTTGATATGCAGGTGCATATGTGGGTTTATCTGGAACAGAAAGGTTGAAAGGGGCCTGATTAGTATCATTAACACTATCTAGTATTGTGCATCCACTCCTAATCAGACGGTGCAACTATAGAAGTGCAATGGCCTCTTTTAATTCAGAACACACCAAATGTGACTGCAAAAAGCCTTACAAAAAATAACTATTATCTTCATTTACTGTTTTCATTTCTTACTATCTCAATTTTCCAACTAAGAGAAACAGTGTTTTGAAAATGCAGTTTAATGTAGAAATGCAAAGCTGTTCAGAAAAAGAAGGGTAATTTATTTGTTAGAAAGGTGTAACCTTCATGAGGTGTGGAAGTGAAAGCACCTGATTGCTTTAAAAATTAAACCAAAATCTTCTTACTCAAATTCTCAGTTTTAAAAACAAAGTGTACATTTCATTTACAAGTTCACTTCTAAGGTTTAGTTATGGAAATGTTGGATTACTTGTTGCACAGGCAACTACAGACTTTTTAAAAGGAAGTTTTGCTCCAAGAGATTCCATTGGAGACTTCCAGTGCTCCTAATAGAGCACAGCAGCAGTTGCTCAGTAGTTAGCAGCATTAATCACGAGTCTGAGTCCTGCAGTTTAAAGCAGTGAATGGGTAGGGTAAACAGCTATAAATCCTTATGTCTTGGAGAGAAATCCTGCATTAGTCTATCATATGTAAGGGTAAAAAAGAAGGCAAAAGGAGCCTTTTCTGGCTCTGTTGTCAGTATGGGAATTTTCCACAATAGTATTGGCACCAGGCGATCACGTGGTCAGAGCTCTGGCTGGTATGTGGGAGAATTTGGGTACTTTAGGTACCTGAAAGTGGCGGGGTCAGCAGTTTGCTCACAGGAGAAATATAATGCTTCAGGAACAAGTGAAGAGCAAGATGACTACTAGTAGGCAATTACAATATTGGTCTGGCCATTCAAAATTCTTTGGTTCTCTTCCTATTTTTCTGAGAGTCCAGTCAAACTGACCTCAAGTCCCCCCAAGTGATCTTAGGTGTTGCTTATTGCTTTGTGCAGCACAGTGGTAAATAGGACATTCTGGGAGGTTTCCCAAAGGCTCATGCAAGGACAGGACTGGTGTTGACTGCCTGTGACCCTCTACAGAGGCATTTCTCAGAGAAACCTGCTGCAGTGATCTGATCTGCTTCCTCACTTTCTAAGATGGGACAACTGTGATTTCTCCTCTTGGATTGGGTCCACTGGAATACGCAGAGAAAGAAGGATGGAAACTTTTGAATAAGCATGAAAGCCATTTTCATGGCTGGTCATTCCTGTATCAGATTCCTACATTCTTGCTTTTACAGACTTCAGAAATACGTTCTGTGGGTGTTGGCATAAGATAGGAGGTGGAGGTGTTACCCAAAGGAACGTATAAGGAGTCAGGGCTCCTGAAGAACTATTCTGGTACTAGACAAAGAAGAGTTGGGAGGATTGTGCAGAGTGATGTTAGCTGGTTTGTGCAATCAGCATAGATATCCAGAAGCAGTGTGTCTCTGTTTGCGTGAGCCATCAACCCTGACAAACAGCTCATGAGCCCTATGGTGGAAGTAGTATTCAGGCAAGGCTTATTAGTTTTTGGCTATCTTGCAGTTTGTGGCTAAGCTGCTCTTTGAAAGTCTATGTGCTTCTCACAAATAGAAAGAAAAGAAGAAACACACATAAAAAATAGCACGTCTGTATGCTGAACTTTATTTATTTTCATCCCTGAGGATCAGATCTGTGTATACAAATGTAGGAACATATCTTTGATGGTGAGATGGCATTTGATCAAAACAGGGCATGGGTGAAATAGAGTTAAAAGAACTGTTTGGTTTTTTGGGTTTTTTTTTTTGGTTTTTTTTTTTTTTTTTCTGTGTACCTGTTGTGGATTTTTCCTTTTTTTTCACTTTTTTAGGAAAGGAGCTCTACTGCCAAAAACTAGATGCTTCATTGTTACAAATTCACAAACACCACTAAAGTTAATCTATATTCTAAAAACTTCAGGATTTTTTTGAACTCTCTTTAACTTAAAAATTACTGATATGAGATTAATATGAGAGTCTATGTGCCAAAGCCCTGCCTTGAACTAAACCTATTGTTCATGGCTCTGTAGTCTGTTAAAAAATTGAAAAATCAAACGTAGTTCACGGTATTCAAACATTTTAGCTATCCTGAAGATGACTATTCTTTCTCCTGGGATAGATTGACCTTGCCATTTTACCCTAACTACCAGAGAACATAGGCATGCAGGTGAGGAAAGAATGAAGTACTGAACTTTTCCAGCAAAGCAATATCAGAGTACATTGTATTATTAGAGATGCTCCAGAACACATACAGGTGATAAATTAGCAGTTTTCTCACCTTTCTGAAGCCAGAAAACATCTTGACTTGATACAGCGCTTTCAACTCAGATTTTCAAAGGCTGATTGCTAAGATGGGTGCATAACAATTTACAAAACTACTAAATTTGCGTGATTTGTTTATGACTACTGCCTGTGGGGACAAAACCTGAAAGTCACAACTATGGATTAAGCATAATAAAAAATTTAAGATTTTTGAATCACACTTTTGGACTCATAGGTTCAATTCTGCTTTCAGTTTGTGTCCTTGTTACTTAAATTCCATACTTGTGTATTTTCTGATTCTAAAGTTTCCTGTGTACCTTGAGTTTGAATCTGAACAACCACAACTGAACCCTGAGCCCACCTAGAACCAAGAAAGTATACATTTCTCAGCAGAAATTCCCCAAGGTGGCTTATTCAAAAGACATCTTACAGTACTTCTTGGTAACTGCTGAATCAAGTTCCTTATCAAATACAATTATATGGATTATATATATATAACTGCAAATATAAAAAAAGAGCACACAGCTGTGTTATTGCTGCTCAACTTAGTAAAACACTCAGGAAATGGAAGATTCTCCTTTTTGTGATTTCTCCCTTTTCGAGGAGAATACACAATTTCTGTATTAAAAAGGTATTGGAGAAATGGAGTGGGAGTCAAAGGGCGCATGGGGTTACCTTTCCTCTCCATGGAGTATTTTGGCTTACAGATCACTAAAAATGGAGCAATTTTTGTCCATCCCTAAGGAAGGCAAGTGGAAACAGGTGGGGTTAAGGACACAGCCCTGCCTTCCATGTTCCTGCTGGACAGTGGGTGTTTTTTCATTGTATAACTGCATGCCCGCCCTGGACTCTTGCTCTCTTTTCCAAGGGGCAGGCACCAAATTTCTACAGCCAAACCAAGACCCAAGTGAATAGCTGCTCAAGACCTGACCACCTTGCTGAGAAACCCAGAGGTTTTTTATATATTGAACTGAGAAAAACAGAGTGTTAGGAAGGTGGGCTGTGTACACAGGAGGAGGATTGAGGCACCCTTTGAGCGGTGTGGAGCTGTGTGAAGGCTCAGGCAGCACCACCAGCAGCTGGAGAATCAATTGTGGCCCTACTCTTGGAAAGAAAAGGCAGAGTGCCAGATGGCAGCTGACCAGAGGAGCCAAGTTCTAAACAAAAGCCCTAAAACAAGGGAAAAAGAGAAAGAAAGAAAAAAAAAAATAAAAGAAGCCCAAACCCTAAAAGGGAATGAGTCTTTTGGATCAGCACGGATTTTACTGGGAAACATTTAAAAAAAATCCCCAAAGATGTCCATGTTGTGTGTTGCTTTTCCAAAGTGCACATTTTCTCAGATACCTACCAAAAATATCCCAAAACGTTACCTGGCTTATTTGTAAGTCAGAAAGCCACTAAGGGAAAAAAGGAAAAGCTTGCTTTCTTCAAGGGGAATTTGATGTGCTGTTTAGCCTGCTCTGTCATTTTTCTTGTCTCTCTTCATAATCCCTATGTAACCCAGGAATGGCCAGTAAAAAAGAGAGACCCTCTGCTTGTTTAATTACTTCCTGAAAATTTGACAACTACTACTTCAGTCTCATTGGATAATCTACTTTTAAATTGCCTAGTCTTTCAAAGACAGCATAATTATTTCAGTACACTTACTTCCCTAGCTATACATCATGCCTATCAAAATTAAATGCTTCCAACATACCATTGCAGCATTTTAACATTTCACTTCTGTACTACGTTTAACAGTAAGTTGATCCTACACTTCCTTTTTAACAATTTTTCACACCTCTAATATAAAGCGCAGTTAGAAATTGGATCTTTTTTCTCTGATGAGGGAATAAAGTTATTTAAGGAATGATAGAGACTCGCAAAATGCAAATCTCTGTGGCAATGTTTGTGATGTTTAAACATTATTTAATTTCTGCTTTAAAAAGGACTATTTCATTAATGCAACTTATTTCTGAACAGATGTAACTTCCTGAGTTCACAGTTTTGATCTACATATAACCAGAATAATAAATATTGTCTTGAAGGAGTTAATGTGATTTTTCCTCTGAAAATTTGTGTGAAGATTTTTTTCAAGACAATAAAATGGTTTACAGAAAAGGAAGAATATGCAATTTAATGCAGTCCTTTAGCAGACTGTTCCACTGACATTTTAACTGGTGAATATGCCAATTTTTAGAAATATTTTTTTCCCTGTGCTCCATATGATTATTTCTATTCCTGTATCATCAAAAAGTCAATAATACTCTGAACAACACGTATTGATTCATCATCAAAGTATGCAGTTAAGCACGTATTTAGGGCACAGTCACTGCACTCTGTGTGTGTGTTTTCAAAGCTGAAAGACTACCCCACACAGAACATGGGTTTCTCCTGTAGAGAAACGGGAAGCTACAAGCAGTCACACAGACCTCTCTCCCAGATACTAGCATTGCTCTTGAGCATTCCTTTCTCAGGATATGCTGAATTTGAGGCTGGGAT
The DNA here is from genome assembly GCA_032466535.1 of Forpus xanthops. NCBI lineage: Eukaryota > Metazoa > Chordata > Aves > Psittaciformes > Psittacidae > Forpus > Forpus xanthops. Next base: position 12,309 of record JASSUY010017336.1, read on the forward strand.
TTTCATTTGTTGGTAGTGAGACATGCTAATAAGCCACATTTTCAAGAGAGCAGTTTTATTTGCAGGAATGCATGCAGACTCTCATGGTGAATGCTGTTGGTATATGTACCACATGTGCGTGTATGCATGCAAGCCAGAAGATTGTCTACAGCACATGTGCAGGTCAATCCAACATGAGCAAAACCAAAAGCAAAGGAGGTAAAGAAACAGCACGTAAAAAAAAGGAAAAAGAAAGAACCCCCTCCTTGGTTCTTAATCATCACAAAGGCTGCAATATCCTGTTATCTGTTGTAGTAACATAATATACAAAATAAAGAAACAAATGTTGCCCGTCTGTGAAGGGAGATAATAAAAGATTGATTCATTAAGGGGGGTGGGGTGGGGGGAACAGAGAAGAAATATGCTGGTTTAAGCTATACTCAAGAAAAGCACAGGCTGATACAACTTTCAAGCAGCCTAAATTTCTTTATATTGGCTGTTCCTGTTGTCTTATGGAGCAAAAAGTATGGACATGAGATGAAAGACAAGAGTAAAAGCCATCCAATGCCTGGTTGTCACAAACCTGTTTCTAAGATGAGCTATTGCCTGGTGGAGGCAAGCTTTGTACGTTGATATTCACTTATTTTTTCCTACTGCAGAGAAAGGCTGAAAAGCACCGAGTATGTTCTGGGGAGTCAATAACAAATTGATTTTACCCTAAAGAGAGAATACTACTCACCAAGGATTAGTACTGTTTTAAAACATCTACCCAGAATGCCTCTTTACTTCTGTTATTACAGTTGCATAATAGTAATTTGGTAGATATAAGGGAGACAAAAGTGTCAAGTTCAAACATTAAATTGTGAGAAAATAGAAAAGACACCACTTCTGACGACAGCATTTTTTAATTTAATGTCAAAGAATTAAAATCAGTTGCCTACCTGTTTTTAAAATTCTGTTTTCAGATTTTATTGATTTACCAGCTCAAGTTTTGACCACCCTCAAACCCTAAACACACTTACATGTTCAGGAAATACTCAGAATGGCAAATCTTATCAGAACTTACAAAACTTTAACAGAAATAATATAAAATAATGAATAAATAAATCCTTCTTCTTTCCTTAGTACATGATCAAGGCAAAACAACATGCACAAAGTGGAAACTGGTGCATGAGAAAATATTCAGGTACAATCTGTAGAACTCACAAGGATAAGCTTACTACAGGAATATTTGCAAGATCTGGAAAGAGTGACAGTAATCAACTATGTATAGATGAAGTTATTTTACAGGTTAAGGCTGTTAACAAAAACATTATAGGTACATTCCCACAGTTGGACTCTCAGGATCATATTTAGCTTGCTAATGAAGTCTGGCCAACAATTTCTGGTAATACTGGTAGAAAGTGTCCTGTACTTCTGAAAATTGCAGTACTTCTTGAGCTGCCTAAATAAGATTCTTGGTTAGACATAAGGCATATAAAAGGGAGGGAATAATAGTCCATATCTTGACATCTACACACGCGCTTTCATTGTACTTGGTCTGCTACCATGCATAGTTGATACTATTTTTCCCGTGGGTAGCACAGTAGCAGTTTTTTCCCTTACACAGTAATCAATGTCACACACAGCTCCTCTCTTTCCAAGCTTTTTATTTTACCAGTGACTTAGATACAGTGGATGTGTAGATTAACCTAAATTGTTGTGCAAAAACCCCTGGAGCAAAACATGGTAAGTTATTAAAATTTAGTTAATTTTGCTCGTAGTGAGGTGGGTTTTTTTATTCTCATAGGATTTGGAAAATAAAGACATCTCAGATTTCTGTAAAGGGATAAATCTATTTTTTTGGTTATTCAGACAAGTATTCCATAACAGTTTTTAGTGAGTAATCCATGCTTGCTTAATATTTCAGGTCAGAATAGTCACAATGGAATTAAATCACTGTACTGTCATGTCATGCAGTGATTTATAAAAACAGATTAGACGTTAAAAATCAATCATTCTAAATGAAAGAATTCCAGGTGACATCCCACCTGGAATTAATATTTAATTAAGTAAAACAATCTCAAAAGGTAGAAAAAAAAACCTAACCAGCTTCTTCAGTGACTCATGCACATGTATCTTGGCTTTCTGACTTTTCTTATATAGAAACTGCCATATAGTGGCTGCCACTCAGGAGATACACTTTTGTTTCCCTCCCAGTTTTCAGATTCATATTGCACTGGGTGTTCCTTAAAAATACTAATTAACCACTCCTAAACTTCTGATCCATTCTTAAAAGGTTGTACTGAAATCAATTTTCAAGTAGAAATTTAACTAGAATACCTGAAAAAGAAATTGTTTTGATAATGGTTTACAGTATTAATAAATACATTTTTAAAAATGTTAAAAAATCATAATTTACTTTCTTTTTTCTAGTTTTGCATGCTCTTGATTTGTTATTGAAGTGTTAGAAGTGTTGAAGTGTTCCTATCCTCTTCTTAAAAGCATTCCTCTAAGGGGCCATTGGTGAACTGCTTCACAACAACCACCCTCCTGACATACAAATAGTTTTCTCAGTTTGAAATTTGTCCCCGTTAAATGCATACTTCTTAGGGCAAGGCCTGGAGGCCGTGTGAGGAGCCATAATCCTCACTAGAGTGAAATCTGTTTCCCAGTTGATCATGACAGAGACAGTATTTTGTAAGGCAAGTACCTTTGTAGGAGATACAGAGTTCCTGTGGAGGTAGAGTGCTATGAAAGCAGAAAAGACTCAGCTATTATAGTCTGACCATAATTTCTTTATCTTTAGAAAGCCAAAATCAAATAATAAAATAATGAAAAATTAAAATAAAATAACATTCTAAATAAATGTAATAAGCTGGTTTTATTATTGGTGATTTTTTTGACAATCTGCAATATAAAAGCCCATTGGGCAAGATTCTCTTCCCCCTAAGGGATTTCTTTATATATATTTATTTTTGACTTTGAAGAAGGGTAAGAATTATTTCTTTAAACAACTAGCTGCAGATTAAAATTAACACTGTATGTTTCAATTATTATCAATTCATCAGGGAATCAAAAGAGTTGGTATCTTTTAAATTAAAATATTTTTATCAGATAACCTCGGCCTCTAAAGCCATATATTTGATTTTAATTAAAAAAAAAATTCTGGTTGTGATCATTGTTCAGAATTAATATACCAAATAAAATATGGGAAGAAAGGAGGTAAAGGGAGGTTATATAGTGTTACCTGATAAAAGGAGACAGTAATATTTAAAATGAGGTAAGTGTTACACCGATTTATGATGTATTTTATCTTCTAGAGAAACCCTAGTTTATCGTAGTGTCGTTCAGTTGGAAACGTCAGCTGTATATCTTTCTGCTTTTGAATGTAACTCTAGGTTGAAAGGAAAAGGTTTGCAGTGATGTGATGCATAAGCAGATCAAAAGCTTGGCATTTTTTCTGGGATAATTCACTTTTATATTGGAACATTTTTGGTGTCATAAGTACATAAATATTATAAATAACTTATAAATATCTTGAAAGAATATTAATTAATAACACTTAACATGCCTCTCATCTTCATGGTACTGTACAAACATCTATTAATCAGAAAGGACAAAAATGTTCAGTTTGTTTTAGTCCCCACTCAAATTATTCTGTAAACTTCCTCATCCCTAACCCCTAGCACCATGATGTGGGGTTTTTTTCTTCATTTTGAAAACAAAACAAAATATCATCATTCATCGTCTGCTTTCCTTTGTATGTGTAACATACTTCTACCAGGAGTCATGCCAGTATAAAAGTGATCTAGTTTGTAAAAAAGGCATGCTTGTGGGGTGGCTTTCTAAATATAAATGTAGTGCTCACACTGATAATGGATTTGCTCTTAGTATATACTCCTCAAAATTGTAAACCACATTCTGCCTCTGCTATGTGTTTAAAAGCAGCAGACTCCTCCTGGTTGTTCTTGTGCTCAAACCCCAACAAAATCTGTACCCAGAACAAAAATAAAACAAAAAATCCCAATCCAAATCCAGCAGAGCAAAGCAAATCAGCCTCTAAGTCACACACCTAATGTAACCACTTGAATGCAACCTACTAGTCAAGTGCCAAAGTAATCCATGTGCTACATCTGGTGCATGCAGCATTGCAAGCAGAAGTGGCACTTTGCTTCATCTACATACTGTTCCCGAGATGAAAATACTCTGGCTTTTAAGGACAGTATTGAATACTGTATTTACCTATTTTAAAAAAGACCCTAAGATTATAAGGCAGCCAGGATCCAAGAGTTGCTTTGACTGAAGGAGGAAAGATGGAACCAATCTGCAGATGAGCAGGATTTCATTTCTTTCAAGGTAGCAGTTCCTACCTCCCACTAAATTCCAAATACCAAAGAAACAGCAACATGTCACTTCTCAGAGACCACTCTTCCAATATGCTGTTGGTTCCCAGCTCCTAGGATTATCATTAGTAATAATAATTATTATTTGTCATTTGAATTCACAAAAATCATTCATTTCATTTCTGTATGTGCACCTATATATCCAACGTAGAATATATTTCCAATTTTGATTTCATAGATTTAGAAGTATATACACATTTTTTAAGAAATTAACTGAAGGAAAAAAGTTATGGTCTTCATTTATACTCTCAGTGGTTTATTTTGCTCTCTGTAAGCTAAGCCAATCCCCCTGAGCACCATTGTTTATTTCCATTTACAGCAATTTGTAGGATAATGTATGGTTGCAGTCTAAGGATTACAGCTGCCTGACACAATTGTCAGCACACTTTATTAAAAGACTGCCAGCCTGAAGTCGCATGGCCTTCCACTTTTCATCTTCAGAAAACAACTTTTGGTCTAGGTTACAGTAGATTTATTCATTATACTGTTCATTTTTTTATATTTCATAACTTGTTCCTAAAGTAAATGGGATAATAGCTATTGTAATTTATAAACCATTAACATATTTGCCTCATGAGATTCCAGTGTCTGGGCTTCAGCATTAACATCTCAGATGTAAGTACAAGAAAAGAAATCACAACTAAACTAAAAAGATTAATTTCTATTATTATTATTACTCTTAAAAAAAAAAGGCATATTTTTCCAATTAAGGGAAAGAATAAACTTGCATTAAATCTTCCAGGGCTCTCCGCTCACAATTTAAGCTCATTATGGTGGATAAGGAATTAATGGCTGTTGAGCAGTCATATGTGATCTGGGAATTTAAATGAGAATAATTTAGACATGTTTGACAGAAAGATTTCTTTTATGCATATGCAATCACTTGGCTTCTCATCAAATCAACCTGTTGGATCCATCATGCTCATTCCAAACCAAAAGAATGCAAAAAAAGAATCTCCTACTGACTTGGGGTACTTCTGATTTGCCCCAGTGAACAGCTCTTACAAACATTTTCAGACCTTGTCTTGACCAGACTCCTAGACAAATGAAAAGTTTGGAAGAACTTTAGAAGTGTCACTTGTGGCTTCAATTTTTTTCTGTTAGTCTTCCACTAATGGCTCTCAAATTATAATCTGAATCATTTATGCACACACACAGATGTACATACATGGATACAGACAAAGACATAGAGTGTGAAGTTAAACGTATGCTTTTCTGATTCCCTTCCATGATTCTGAAAACAATTACTTTCTTTCAAGTCTTCTGAGGACAAGATTCTTGAAAGACAAACCAGAGTAGTGACCAAGTTCATTACTGAACTGACAGTGATACAGAAGCATGTAGGTATTTTCAGTGGTTCCCTGTTAGCGAAACATCTATTTGTCTGCTCTTTGTTAGTTTTCCATCAAGCTAGGAAATGCACAGAACTTTGCAATATTTGATGATTCATTGTTAGAGTTTTAAAAAAATATTAAGAAAGCAAAGCAATTATAAGTATTTATATGGGTGCCTAATTACTATTCCACTTCTACAATTCCCTCTTTCAGGGAGAAACATCACGCTTTTCTGAAACATTGTTCTACCCAGGTAAGAAAGAGAACACATCATCAAGGTCCCACTTTTCTCTTATTCACTGTCTTAGCAAGCTAACTCTGAAGTTTTGGCAGCTATATGGGGCAGAATTTTGCAGACAAACTTTTCTCTTGCCAGCAAGAGCTGGGTGAAAGACAAACACACAGGCCAAATTGCTCCTTTGTAGTTGGACAGGGTCTACAAATTGTAAGGCACTCCAATGTCCACAGAAACATCAAAAGACACATTGGATCATGAAGGAACAGGAGAATTTACTCCTGCACAATTCTTAAAGAGTTTTGATCTCACTCTTACATTTCACCATAACATGCTCTTTCTTTCATCGGATTTTTCTATTCATTTATTCGTACCATACCCAAATCAAAGAAAGCTCCAGCCTCAGGCATCTAGCATTGTGGTAGCTGTTGTCAGCCCCAACTCTATCACCTGTGTTTTACAAAAGGTGAAGCTGGAGCACAGAGAGCCTGACTTTTACCACAGTCAAACAAGCAAGTAGGAGACCTAAAAATAAAGCATTTTCTCAAAACTCCTATAACCAGCTGCCAAGGCTGTAGGTACATATCTGTACTTTTTCAGTCACATACTGTGCCCTCAGAACCTGAGGGCAGAAAAGAACCTTCTCCATTTAAATCTATTTTGAATCCAAGAAAGAGAAACTTTGACTTGTTTGCTATGTTTCACTTGACATACTGCCTCCAGGGCAATGTTCAAAATGACCTTACATAACAGTTTACATTCATAATCCATCACTGCAGAAAGAAATCAAAACAACAGACTCTTTTCTGCTTCGTTCTGAAGGGCTACTCTTCTTCTATATGGTGTCCTCAGGAAAAAAACAGTGATGAAGTTAGATTAGAAATGCAAAAACCTGAAAACACCATTCCTACTCCCCCCAATAAAACCTCTAAGATTGGCAATGCGCATTTGCAAATTAACTGCAAGAATCAAATGGCTTAAAAATAATAGAACAACTTTTCTTCAAAGCTCAAAGGCCTTTTTAATTCTTGGTTATCAGGTGATAAAGCTTGCTGAAATATCTCAACTATCACATTTAAAACAGATTAAATATTAAATATATGCACACATTATACCCTTTTATATGCAAAATTTTCATTTTTTTCAGTGAAGACTGCATTTAATACAGGTTTCTTTTCCATTCCAGTTTATTTCGGCACCTATCAATATAATATTCCAGGATCTTGCAAAATAAAGTTATTACTTACCAGAACAGGAGAAATCTCACCCTCTTTTAGCTTGAAGCTGACAATAAAAACCTCCCTTATTCTACTTGTCAGTCCAAAAAAAACCTCATTCTTATTCACCTCACAAAGTGAGTGAATAAACAAATATGACACAGCAAGTTTAGTGCTAAGAAGTCAATGGATTGACAAAAACCTTGAATTTTGAAGTAGTCTTACTATCGCCAGATCTAAAACAGTTTTGCTAAACAGCTCCCCTTCTTTGGTAAGAGAAACAAGGAGAAAAGCTTTGAAATAGCCTTCAGTGCTTCTTGATAAATAGCAAAAAAACTCAGTGGAAATGTTCAACTTCTTTTTGATTAAAAAACAAACCTTTAATGTAGTTTTTGTTTATTGTGTCAGAAGTGCAGCGTTGGAAGTTGTTGCCAAGGAATCATTGGAACAGGCATCACTAAAGCAGTGTCAGCCAGCCAGCTCTTTGAAAATGATTCAGTTCCTCTAGTCTTATGACTAAAATAATATCCAGTGGCTCCAGCTCGAAGCCTGGTTAATACATCTGTCCAGAACACATAATTACTTGGTCATAACATTCCCCCGGCCACCAGCCAACAAACCAATCAGCATTTCTTCCTAACTCACTAGAATTTTTGCTGTGTCAAACTGTTTGATCTCTAGGTAGTAAAAATGCAAAAAATGGAAGGACACTGCACTGGAAGGTTTTAATTTAACATAGTTTCTCATGGAAATTAAATCTAAAAAAAAACTTTTTTTGGTATACATTGCTGAAACAGATTTTCATTCTGCTTTGGGAATGATATTAATGTATCTATCTTGCAGCTTTCTTCCTATCTCTTCACCAGATAAGATTCTTCAATATGCTCTCACTTTCATTAGTTGTTTACACAAGGAAACTCATTTTTATGAGAAAATTAAATGATACCAGCAAATTTAAAAGGCTATTACGTGTGTAACTACCAAGGAATAAGCTGTGTACTTTGTATGTGGAAATGAAACTGAAAGAGATGAAACACAGACAGATTTATGCAGATGCTACTATCCACAGTCCTTTGAGCTTTATTTGTAAGACTATTGAGTTTCATTTGTAAGACTTATGTTTAATTTTCTGAAGCTAAATTTTGAGGACTCTGATCCATATCTTGAGGCACTGCAATCTGTAAAAGCTGTACATTGACTTCAGTAGGACACAGAATCAAGAGAACTATAGTGTTATACTTCCCATATCATGTGCGTAACGACAGCAATGAAGCCACTTCATGCAAATTTCAGAGAATTTCAATCTTTTCTCTATACAGATATAGTATTTCTAAAATGACAAAATAAATTGTCAAAACTTCTATAATGAAGAGACAACATCCTCAAATATGTAGGCTCAAGGACCCCACATAATTTCCAACTTGCTAGAATGCTGTGGTTTTACAGAGTATCCTTTTTCACAGTGTCTATAGACCAAGTACCTTTAGCTCATGGCTGAAGCTCATATTCAGAAATTTAGGGCACTACAGGGATACGAAAAAAACAGTGCACCTCACCTGTTTTCACTGAATATCAGTCATTCATTCTGGCAAACGGGAAACGAACAAAAACATACCTTAATTTCCTTTCACAAGAGCCACACCAGATATAGGTACATTTGCTCTGTCTAGGCTAGTGCATGGATGAGGATGGTAAGGTACCCCTCTTCATCCTAAAAGGAAGACTGGAAGAAAGATGAGGTAGCTTTCATTTGGATTCTGTGTATAGTTTTTCTGTCCATAGGAAAAAACATACAGAAGGAGGAGGGACTGAGGGGATCCCTCTTCTAAATGCAGTTAGAATATGGTTGGATTTCACTTTCAGAGAAACTCAGAAGCTTTCCTGATTTAGATTTTGCTGTTTATTTATTACTAGCATCAAATCTTCTAGAGTCAGCATCTACTCTGTACAAAAGTGGGATTGAAGGGATCCAAACAACATATTCTGAATTTCTGGCATGCTGCAATACGGGGATGGCCAAATATTTCAAAGATTTATAGATTTGTTAATAATAGCATCATACATTTCAATATCAATAAGGATTTTATGCAATTAGGTGTTAAAGAATCTGTGACGGAACTTCAAAATGGCTCATTTTAACCAGAAAGGATGGCAAAGATGGTGTTCTTATCATGTGTACTAGATTCTGCTTGAAAGTACCCTTTCTGTCCTGAATATAAACATTGATATTATTATACTTAAAATGAAAACTAGCTCTTCACAACATTTCGAGCAAAATGAGGAAACATTTTACAACTTGTATCCTCCAGAGGATACTTAACAAATATTAAGGTTGCTGGATTAAGTTTGGAAATGCTGGAATAACACTTCCTGAATTCACGCAATGTTCCCATGTCATTTGCTTCTTTGTGGAAATGCACTTTTGTCCAGCTTTAATTCTATGATACTGCATTAGATTTTCAACAGGACTCCTGTTGAAAGAAGACTTTTTTATGTCTTTTGCATTCACTATATGTTTAAGTATTACACAGAGGCGTGTTATCCAAGTCCAGCTTTGAATACAAAGCTATGAACTGCACGTTTTTACACCCAATTCCACCTTTCTCCCTCACATTCAGTTTAATGGAGTGATTTGCAGATTTATTTTCACACCACCTTAGTATGAAGACCCATGAGATTACTGGTATTTTTATCCTTACAGAGAAACGAAAAATTCAGACCTGGAACAGCTGTAAACTTGTGAGACCATCTTAACCTACACAGGACTGTGAAAATTGGACTTATACTGCACATACTCTGAGGATCAGCACTGAACAATTTCAGCAGTAGTCACGAGGGCTTAGTACCCCTGGAAAATTGGCCACAGGTCCTTCAAATTAGTTAACATAAGTAATTATAAATATAAAGCAAATATCTGAATGAGATCGCTAACATTTACTTATTTTCTTACTTTGCATAATTACTGTTTCATACATCTGTAGGAGTAAAAACGCCCCAAAAAGGAGATCTCAAATCAGCATTCACTATTTTTTCATGTCCCCCTACTGTAGAATTCCTGCAGTCACCTTAGCTACAGCAGCTTAGCCCACCTTGGAGCAGGGCTACAGCATAGTACTGCCATTCATCACTGAACCAGCTTTTTGGCTTTAGTTCTCATCACCCTCCTCTGGTTTCTTTTCTTACTTCATTGAAAGAAAAGGGAAGAAGCATATCCTCCTTAACCCTTCTTAAAAAAAAGAAAACAAACCAGCAACTAATTAAGACATATTTTATATTTAGAGAAGCAAAGCCAAACCCCAGTCTCTGGACTTGGTCAAACTAGCTCTGAGGATACCGTAATTAATGTGAAGAGTCTGACATGCTTTAGGGCAAAGGCACCTGAACATCAAGGTTTTAATTTGGAAATGTTTACAGGCTTCATGTGAAGGTATGCCCATGAAAGAGGTTTTAGTTAAAAAAATTGTCCCTCACAGTAATGTAGCCATATGAAATTTTATCTTTGGTACAAAGTGCAGAAAAGCTGTATAGTTGTATGTAATGCTCAGCTTTATAAGGCTGTACATGAGTAAGAGTGGGCTTACCATTGCCATCATAATCTCTGTGGTTGCTTAACTTCTCGCGTATTATCTCAGACGTTATTTTGGACAAAGGAATTTTTCCACAAGGCAGAATAAAAAATAATTATTAGGTCTTGTTTACTGTCCCATGCCTGAGTAATACGCAGTTACCTGCATGCCCAGCAGCAGTTCAAATAAAAGTACAGGAGACATTTAAGTTTTGGCCATACTCATCAGCCAGATTAATTTTGTGTAACTACTGAAATATGTTCCAGAAATCCAAAGATGTCTTTTTTCTGGGCAGGACAAATTAGACTATGTTATTTTGCTAACCCTAGACTCCTTCTTACACCATTATAAGTTGCTTGTATCTTGTATTTTAATAGTTTGACTTAAAAGCATGTGAATCATCAGAGCAGATTTAAATACTTGTCATGTGTTCATAGCTACGTCCATAGCAAAACCTGTTGTCTAGGTTATCTTTTATACTTAGCGAAAGAAATGGACATTGTAGGGCATGATTTCAAACATCTATGTCTCTATTGTCTAAACAAGTAAGTTACAGACTGTGCTCAGGTAGAAGGATCTTAAATAAATAATCACTCTACAGTGTCTGTAGTTAATTTCATCAGCTAATCAGCAATGGACATACACATACTGAATCTGAAAGTGACGACTTCCAGATTTATAACAGAAACAACAGAAGTAGGTTAATAAATATTCTACATTGAAAGAGATCAACTAAATTCTTTTGCTGTTCAAACCTGATGCCTGGATATTCTCATTAAGTAAGTCACTGCCCATAATAATTTTCAATTACTTTGCATAAAGAATTGTTTGTATAGTTACAGTAAGCCAGAACTTCATAACATGATGTGGACAGCATGTTCACTGGATGATTGTACCAGATATTTAAGTAGAGCACTCTCAATAGAAAAACAATACTGCAACTTATTTAAGCTACAGAACAAGAGCTACTTCAAAAGCACACTTTGGGCCTGTAACAAGGGCTGCATATAAATAAGGCTGTATTTTAACAGGATCATGAGAACAGGTAGCTGCTCTGTAAGCCACAGTATTTCCTAGTCAACTTGTAAGTTAACTGAAACTATCAACTTGTTACTATTCTTACATAGACACAGAAGCTGTGAGACATTGGAACATGTTGCTCAGAGAAGCTGTGGATGCCCCATCCCTGGCAGCCAGGTTAGACGGGGCTTTGAGCAACCTGGTCTAGTGGAAGGTGTCCTTGCTCATGGCAGAGGGGCTGAACTGGATAATCTTTAAGGTCCTTTCCAATCAAACCATTCTATGATTCGATCCATAGGAAGACCACAGTGACATCTGAACAGAAACATTAAGACAACAGGCACTTGAGCAAGAGTTGTCTGCTAATCTGGTTTAATTTTGAAATCAGATTGCAGCCTGGAACTCACCAAAGATTACAACGAAGTTTGTTCCCAGGCTGGTTCTGCACAGGGGCATGTGATGGGAGAGGCTGCTATGTGCTGTTTGTTCAGAATATCTAGGCAGGTTTTTTGTTCTGGTGGGTATCTCTGTTCCTTCTTTCAAATTACACGTTAGATTTTGCTCGAAGTTAAACACTTTCCTCACAACCTGGGAGGAGCTTTTTTTTGTTTTGTTTTCTTAAAAAAACAAAACAAAACAAGTCACCAAATCTGAATGTTTAGAATCTCTATGAAAAGGATATTATGCTACCAAACACTGCAGGTCTTCTGTTAAAACGTATTATATAGAGAAGGTATGAACCCCTCATTCATCCTTCCCTCCGTTTCTTACATTTGCAGGAGCTACATCATTATATGTTCTTGTGTTCTGGTCCTTCCTGCTTCCTAGAAAGCCAGTACATTTGCTAGCATTCCCTGGTCTTCTTTTCCCAAAGACCCATATTTCAAATCTAAAGAGCCTGTTCCAACCATCATTTCTCCATGTATCTTCTGGCCTATAGTTTTTCCAGTCCTCCTTCTTTGCTTTGCTAGGGAAACACATACCTGGCAGCTCTCAATAAAATGTAACATATACATAAAGATACATTTTAACTCCCCCCCCCCAATTTTAACCCCACCCCCATTCTGAAACGCAGGGTCACAAAACACTTCAGTATGTTGTTTAAAGAAGTGAAAGGCTAAAAAGTTGTCTTAATTTATTCCAAAAGTAAGGTTAGTACAGAAATGAAATAAAGCAATAAGCTACAGCCAATGGGTTTGTATACTTAAGATTTTATGTACCATCTTAACAATCCCTCTTCTAATTTTCATATTTATCCCCTATATATGTGTTGGTTGCAAACATTTACATAGATGATAGCTAGATACTAATTTTTCCCTGAAATCATTATTGTTCTTCTCTCAGTATCATGAAATTCTGGTAAGCCCAACTTGACAAAACACCACCTAACCACAGGCACTGAAGCATCTGTTATCTTTTTCCTCAGCAATGCGGAGAGGCACCTGGAATCTGGATTCCTCTCTGGAGATATGTTTTGGTTGTGAGGCTTAAAATTAACATAACTAGAGATGTGTTAATATTATCTCAGATAAGGTTGCTTCACATGAGGGACTTCATATCTGTCCCTATAAAGCAGTGGGTTGCGCCCAGGCCAGCTTCTCACAATGCACTTTGTCAAGGCATGACAGCTGCAGCAATCTGATGCATGGTGTGCTGTTTCCTCTGCTGCCGCTCTTTCTAAAGGCAATATTCATCCTTCCACTCAGAAATGAAAATGAAAACTAGTGTGTGACAGAATGTACAGTATGATGCAAAGCCGTTCATGTCATAGCAAAAACAGCTTAGAGACAGCATGCCAGTGATGATATCATTCATAGAAAACAATAAATTTGGAAACTGGAAGGGAAAAGCCAATATCCCCAGTGTTACATGATTTTGTACTGAAAGGCTCTTGCATAAATGCGCACATGCACAGGAATGGAATTATAAGCACTTAGTTTTGAGACTGAACACAAGAAAATGTGCAGTTGGGAACAACTTTGCATTGGTCAGTAGACAAGATAACTTGCTTTATTCTTGAACATTTTATTGAATATGTATTAACATTTCCTGATTTTTGCAGACTTAAGCAGCAAGCTGGATAGCAACAGAGGGCTTTCTCTGTGAATGTGCATCTTTTCTGAAATATTTATTGTCTTGGTAAAAAAGAAAACCTTGAATTAGTATTAAATACACCTTTGACTGAATCCAGGCTACAATTGATGAGCAACTATGTATTCTGGATGACCTCTGAATAGTTTCTTGCAGTCATATATTCATCCCCTCACCAAGACAATCTTCTGGACTTCAGTGAATATATATATATATATATATATATATGTATTGCACTGTGTGTATATAGATGTTGCATATATTACTGCTTCCTTAAAATAACAAGCATAGTCATGAAAAAAAAAAAAATAAAGCAGAAAGATGAAAGACATAACTGCTTAGTTTGGAAATTAAACATAAATTAAGGTGGAAAAAAATCTCATTATTTACTTAGGGCCTGATCCAAAGCTCTTTAAAGTCAGTGGAAAGAATATCAACTGCACAAGGATTTAAATTGTGACTGTACAGTCGGATGCTTCAGAAAATTGTCTGGGAAAGCAGTACAAAAAGAAGCCTACTTGCAAGTGGGGAGGGAAGTGGCCTCCTTGATTATCCTAAACCATTTTGTCCTGTGTAGCAGTCTTAGGCTTAGATTACAATGACATTTTACCACATCCGTGTGGGAATGAAGCTTGCTAAAACACACATGGATGAAGTGTAAGAAAGGGCTAGAGCAGGAAATAAAGCAATTTGGGTAATATCAACATGAATGTTGTTAAGTAGGGGAGGACACCTGAAGCAGCTATGTCCTGCATCTGCAGAGGCTTTGTCTCAGCCCATTCTGCAGCTCAAGCCAGTGGTCTGTGCAGCACAGGTTTGAGCGCATTGCTGGTACACCATGTCCTTCTCCAGGCCCATCCTGCTGAAATGCAGGTTGAGCAGAGAAATTATTAATCCAAAGGAAAACCAATACTTCTCAGGATTTCCAGCATTCTGTTCCATATTTCTAATATTTCCACTGCAACTAAGTAGCATGTCCAAAATATAGGATAAGGCCTTTTCAAGGCCAGGTTGGACATAGCCTTGGGTGGCATGGTTTAGAGGGAGATGTCCCTGCCCATGGCAGGGTGGTTGGAACTAGATGATCTTAAGGTCTTTTCCAACCCTAACTATTCTATGATTCTATGACCTTTTTGATTGTAACATTTTTCCTCCCTTATAATGACATTTCTTTTTCTTTTTGTTGTTTTTGCTCTTTGTGAGCTGTAAATTAAAAGATTCTCTCTACTAAGAAGTCCATCCATTATTCTGACTGATACTAAGTTACCATTAAATTTAGCATACCACAAGGTTGAAGTCCAATTACCTCTTGAGTGCAGACACTATGTGGCATCAACACAGAACCCTCCTCTAGACATTTTAATATATTGGAGAACATATGGCTTTCCATTTGAGATCCAAGAGAGGCAAAATATGAATCAAAAGGCTGTAACACACGAACAGAAGTTCTAATAAAATGTCTCTTCAAACATTTTCCTCCTTCACTGTTACATTATTTGCTCAATGACTCTTGCAGACCATGGTTCTACTGTCTGCAATCAAACTAAACTAACTTAAAATTATCAAGACATTGTATAGTATGTATCCTTGATCCTACAGTTCCATCAACAAAAAAGTACAGCGAAAATAGCACTTTAGCCACCATTGATACAAAAAGTATGGTTCTGTGCAACTGGCAGAGAATCCCAAAATTAAATCACTAATAAAATTTAATTTCTTATATAAAATTATGATACTGAACTTTTCCTGCCCTGTTTCAATTGTAAGTCATCTGAGGAAAGAATAAAGAAGGAATTTAGTGTTTGCTTGTAAAATCACTGGAAACAGAAACCTGAGCCAGCTGAAGTTTTAACAGTAAAAACTTCTCCTCACCACCACATTGCTACCGTTTAATTGTTTATTACTTTGAAAATGTACTCCCAATAGTAATGTTAAAATCTGTTTCTAAGCCAACCAAGGCACACAAGGTAGAGATGGAAAAGATCCAGTTAGTTTACAGCATTGCATTTTGCACTGTCAAGCAGCAAATGTTTACTTTAAATACAAAGATATCATAATATCTTTTTTAAATTAAATGCTGAAAATATAAACAGACTGAGATATTTTTTTATATTTTTAACATTTAGACTCATTGTAGTGGAAACAGCTTGCAATATATGGGTAAAACTAAACAGACACAGCAATATTATTCTGGGAAACCTTTTACCTTCAAAAGCCTGTGTCTGCCCTGGCAAGCCAGCTGAAACGTTCATCTGCTTAAGCTTCAGCAACCAAATTTAAAGAAAATCTTCCAAGAAAAGAGGTCAGCAATGCAAAGCAGGTGTGGGGAGACATCAGCTTTTGCATAAAGAACAATTTTCACAGGAAATACAGGCCGTTTGACTGACACCTCTATTTATGGTATCTTCAGGTTTCAACCCTCTCCATATTTTTACTAAAAGCACCTAGAGTAGTTATATGGGTTCCCAAATCAACTCCATGCCTTTTTAGAAGGTAAAGGAGTCTCCTAGGAGATAGCTGTGACATTTTTCTTGGCTCTTGATCTCAAAAGTCTAGCTACAAACAAAGATGTTTATAGCTAGAAACGCTGATATTAATGTTGCCGCCATTTTCACTACAGTGCACCAGGGCATGGTGACTTGTACTCCGTATGCAAAAAGTAGCATATTCTTTCAACATTCATTTTTCTCCCAAGTTGAACGATGTGTTAAGGAGTTTTTAATGTAATGTCATGTTCTGCAGTGCATTTCATTCAACATGTGTTCTGGCACACATTCATTGATACTTTTCACTGAGCTATGGCTTTATTTATTCTCAAGTTGCTGTTTTACCCAGCTCCTCACTCTTACCCTCCTTTCTAGGATAAATCCCAAAGGAATACCAAAAAAAACCCACAGCTCCATGGTGCTATTACTCTTTTCCGTGAGCCCTTATCAAATGGCTGATGCCTTCCTGGGAGTGGGTAGTACCATCCCTCAAAGGTAACCATGACTCACATGAGAAGTTGGGCCACAGCATCTCATCCGAGCTCCAAAACCAATGCACACAAAGCATCATGACAAAGACTGCAAAAAGCCACTCTTTTCCCTGCAGCAGTGATAACCACTTGCATCTTTCCCAATGCTGTGTGGGTCCGTGGCAAGCAAGTCTCCTGTGTAGTCTTTGTGTTTCTAACAAGTTATTACATAGCCTTGTCAAAAGCAGTAGGGTCTATTTTATGATGTCTTAAATTTAGTAGTGTACCCATTTTCTCTACTTTGTTAGGGCAAGAGACTATATTCTTTTGTATGCAGGCTAGCATATTTTTATAATACTTAAGAAATTACAAGGCAAATTTACACATTTTTAGGTTAGACTGTATTTTGGAAAAGAATTCAATCTTTTCTTAATGGCATTACTAGGAACATGGCAATACATGCAACAGAATGTAAATACCTGCAATTTTTTTAACCATATTATTTTTAACCATACCATTCTGAATTATCTCAAACTGCTTTCCAAATTGATGTATGAATACCATGGCTTAGCTGCTAAAGCCACAGGAGAAACTGCTATACCACAAAATGGATTAGCACAGCTTTTTTCCTGGCAGAGTGTGTTTGTTATGAACACTTCAATAAAATATTGTATTTCAAAATACTGGGCTTTAAAAAACACATTAGCAACGGCTCAGTCTCTGTCTTCCAGCCAAAAAGACCTCCAAACTATTTAGAAGGGGGTATTGTATTTTTCCTTGGTTACCCCAAATACAGTATTCAAAGAGAGCATTATTCAGAAGCTATCAAGTAGGAACAAATGTCTCTGTCTTCAAGTCCCAGATGATTTTGATGGCATGAAGAGAAATTTAACATTTCAAATCGCTCTGTCAAAATCAATTCCTATAAACATGTACTTAGCATTATAAGAAGTGAATATTTGAGACTGTATAAAGAAACCACTCATAATAGAACACAGAAATGAACTTATAGAAGATTCTTCACAGTGGCTGCTGACTTTACAGAAAACTGAGTTTAAGATTCAGGAATGGAGGAGGGCAAAAGAATCACAGTATATGGTTATCAAACATTGAAACATCTGCTGAGGTACAAAGTATTATCATTTTAAGCAAAATTCCTTTATTGTTTATTTGGATTGATAGAGAAGCTACCTTTTGCAGAGGCACGGCCTCATCTTAATCTGTGCTTCAAACACACAGGCTAAAGATTACCATCAGTTTTTTTTCTGCAGAGACTTTAGTGAAGCTGCCGCAAAAGGTTGCACAGACTGATTACTGAACTCCCATGGCTGCCTTTGGCTGTCTTCTGTCCTGTTGCACGTGAAGATGTTTGAATCTGTGCTACAGGGGGCCAAGGAGCTGCCTAATACCAATGCGGAGTCCTGACATTCTTGCTTTCTTTCCTACCTTGCATATGCATAGAGGTAGGAGGCTGACTTGACCTTCAATTATAGGGGTTTGTAGCTTTCTTTCAGCACACCAGAAAATAAATCAAAAAATCATACTATTTCAGCTCTTTTTATAATAATCCTTTTTCCTGGTTGACAGGTACGAGAAAAATTAAAGATAAACCAAATTTCATAGAATTGCAGGGGAATGCAGAGTTTTCTATATCAAAATATAACTCAGTAAAGAGCAAAGACTAAAATTAACAGCTTTCTTTAGATGTAAAGGATGCAAGCTACCACACTTTATACACCCCAAGAAAGCAAATCTTTGAAACACAGTGTTTACTTGCAAGTTAGTAATGTTGCACGTGAGGTGACACTGAAAATTCAGTGCATGCTCTCGTACTTAATTGGGTCAAGCTGTGAGTTTGTTAATCACATGGTGACACCAGAAAATATGTTTTGGACTTGTGCTAAATTCTGTTGTATTTTTTTTAATTTTTATTTATACAGAGTTCCCTGTGTTTTCCTGCTGTTCTTGTTTAGGAGAACAGCATTCTTCTTGTATTGTGATTCAGCATTGTTCTTGTATTGCTGATCTGTGTGCTCAGCATGAATCAAAGGTGCTGAATAGAGGCTAAACCAACTTGACTAAGTACCAAGACATGAACAATGTTAATACATACTCCTGCAATATTTTGTTCAGTCCAGTTCAATCCACAAAGCAACCATTATAAGTTTAGGAAACAACTGGTGTTATTCAAGCAATTGAAGTTATACCTGAGCTTAAGGGCAATTGTGGTCTAAGGGCAAATAGAATTTTCTGACACTGAATCTCTTGTGAGAAGCTACAATTAACATCCTCACCCCCCCTTAGGATGCCTCTGAAAAAGGAAAATACTTTTATTGATGTAAACAGCCTCCCTTGTTCCCTTCACTAAAAGGAAGAATTAATAATGAATCGTATTTTGGCATTAAATGTAGGAATTCTCTGCAGGGGTAGAAGAGCATAATCAGTTGAAAATGTCAAGGTGGAGGGGAAAAAATGGAAATTACCTTTGTAGCTTAGCTCAAAACCAATCAGAAACGTAGTTCATGTCTGTATTACCTTAACACTATTAAGCAAAGATCAAAAAAACCCAAACAAAACCATAGAATAATAGAGACAGGCCTCACAAGGTGCTTCCAAAGATGAATTTGTTAAGCTTGTACATGTGCACACTTATTGCCCAAAAGCTCTCATGTTCAGATTATAACAGTGCACACCTCACACATAGCAGAAGCTGATTTTTCATTTTAATCAGCTAATGCACAAGCTAGAGCACCAAAATGATGAATTTTTATTTTATTTTTTAATAGAAAACACATAATTGAAGCAGGAATAAGCTGTTGAATATTCTAATTACTATTTTTTTACCTTTAATTGACAAAGTTAATGTAGGTACATTGTACTTTGTCTGGGCATGTCTCACAGAAGAAAAAGAAAAACCAGAGGGAAATTCTGGCCAGGGAAGTAAATTAGACTTTTCCAGACTCATCAAAGTCAGGCACAGTTTCATAATCTTAACACAGAAGAAATGGTGTTCTGTAATAAGTATGCTGCACAGGAAAACAGACAAACAGGATATCAAGAAACAAGAAAAGAAGTTAAACCCTGAATATGCTCTTTTATAAAGGAACTCATCATATTATTTATAAATTTTGTTCATAAATTTAGACTTTAATTTCAAAATTTGCTTTGTGAATTAGAATTACAGTTGAAGAGCTGTGAAGAAAGAAGTCACCTTGAAATTGCAGGAGAGAAGAGACACAAGGTTTCTCCATCTGCTTGCTTTTATGGGGTTTCAGTTATTTTTCAGTATACATGTAGCTTGGCCAATTCTTATTTCTGTAAATAGAAATTCATCTCCAGTTAAGGCACTCTCTCTCTCTTTTTTGGTCTTCCTTTTAAACCCTTCGTAGTCAACAAGATTAGGACTGGTTTTAGTCCAACCTCACGAGAATGCTTTCATGTTACTTGTATTTGTATGCAGTAATTACAAAAAGATTTTCTTAACCCTTACCCATTGATCCCTAAGAAGCCTTAAGAGCAGCTTTTCCATGAGAGAGTCCAGTCGGCTATACTTGCAGACCACTTTCTAATGTTTTTTAACCTTATGTCATTTGGACTTCCCTTTCCAAACAGATACATTTCAGTAAGTGGCTCATTAGCATTACATAGGAGAAGAATCCTTATTTTTTCCCTTTTAAAACCACTGCATCCTTAGCTATCTATCTCTGGTGTTTGTACTGATATTACAGCCACTTCAGTAAATTGAAGCTCTTCCACAGATCTCTACTCCAAATCAGCGCCAGCCTCAATTTTTTGGCTGAGGCAAATGCCAGACGTTGTTTATACAGTGGTAATCAACATGGTAAATTTAGAATATACCAGAATAAATTATGATAAATTTGCTGCCTCAGGATAAAGATAACATACGGTTGGAGTCAGTGGTTATCTCTTAAAAAAGGGGAAATTGATGAACAGACATTTTTTTTTCCTTCCAGACTATCATAATAAATATTTTTTCCCCTCTGGGATTTGTAGAAAAAGAAGATGGGACATGTGGATCTCATGAACTCTGATGCTAAATACAGCTACAACTTCTGAAAGACTGTCTTCCCTATATTTCAAGTTGAACTCCACATTCATTCCTTAGCATTAAGAGTTGTTTTCTTTTTTTTTTTCCCTGCCATCTCTCCAGGGGTTAGGAAATGAACTGTGTGCCATCAGAGAGCAAAGCAGTACAGTACGCAAGCGCCTTATAGCATTGGTGCTTTTTTCCCCCTCACCTCAGCAGCATGCCTTGCTGTTGTTACCAGAGGGGGGTTCCAGAATCATCGACTAGTGGAAAATAGATAGTGATGGTGTTGGTTTGGGGGGCTTTTTGGTCACCTTTCCTCATTTTAGTGTTTTGTTTTAATTTATCTGTTGTTTTGGTTTGTTTCCTTTTTTTTTTGTTTGCTTGTTTGTTTTGTTTTGTGGGGAGAGAGGGTGCTGGGCTTTTTTGTGCATGTTTCTTGGGTTTGTTTTATTTATTTCAATGAGGAATATTAAGAAAATCATCTTTTCCTTGACCCTGGGATTGCACTTCATCTTCCCTTAGTGTACAAAAACTTTTTGAAGGAAAGTTCTTTTACCTGGAGAATGAGTTTCCAGAAAATATCCATTCCAAATGCAAACTATCTCCAGAGTAGACTGAAATATCTCTCTCAAATATTTGTACTCGGTCCAATATTTATGGGAGGATAAAATACATGCTAGTTCTCAGTATCCAACTTTGGCAAATCTGCTGGGGAATGAAGATAATTATGACCTAGCTAAATCCTATCTACCTGTGAAGCATGGCAATCTGCCATAGATATTATCTGTCTGTATTGGGAAATGCTAGTAAGTAAAATACTGCAGCTAGAATCCACTTACAGAGAGTGTGCAGTCAACCTTTCGTTAAATTAACAGGCAGAATTGAGTTTCTTCAATTTCATTTTCCATGTCTGCCTTTCAACTCTACCAAACTTTAAGTATGTGTTTAAGTCCAACAGGCTTTAATAGGATTTAAATACACACTGTGATTCACTGAGGAGGAAAGGGATTAATCACATGCCTATTCACTTGAATTATGCTATTTGCTGAATGGAAGAATTTATGTGCTACTATTCTAGTGCTGAGAGAAGATGTGAAGGTAGAAGCCTGAAGCCTGAACACACTTTGTTGGGTCTCCAGGTCACGGCAAGGGTGATGAGCAAGCAACGTATCTTCATCTACCTCTTGATACGTTGTTAGAGCAGAGGAGATCCCACGCAGAGAGGATGCATCCAGGCCAGGAGGTACCCATCTACCCAGGTATTCACTGATGCACCAAAACCAAATAAGCTGCAGTCAGACTGTGCTGCCCAGAGTTACCTAGGAGATAAACTGCACACTACCAGCTGGTAACACAATCTCAGAAGCTGCTGTAGTATTGATTTTTACACTACCAGAATCATACGAGGAAAATTCCATCATCATGTCTAGTTTAATTGAATAAAGTAATACTTCCCATTTTCCAAAACATCTTCAGACATTAAGAAAAATCTTTGCAGCACCAAGTATGGTACCGGTTACAGTGTCAGGGGATTTCTGGTGAGAATCCGAGCAGGACTTACTTGTCTTGCTGTGCAGAGGACTGCTGTGATGAGCATTGATATCCCTGGCAACCTGAAGGCTCAGAAAAACCCATCATTCATCACTAAGCCCATTGGAGAGAAGCTAGAAATACTTACTTCCCTGTACCTTGACCATTTCAATCTTTTCCCACATGCCTCATTGTCTTTTTTTCACCCTCTCACTCACTGCAGCCATACAAACGCCATAACATTTCAGAAAGGTATTTACAATCGCAGGCATTCAAGTGACCAGCATTTCCCTGTGACCTTCTCACCCTATCATTTAGCTGTCAAGTTTTTCTATGTTATGTTCTTACAGAAATTTTTCTTAGGCTGATGTAGCTTAAACACAGTCACTCCACTGCTCACACTGGAAAAGTTTACATTTGGCGGGAGTGCAACTGCACTGTGGAAGCAGCATACCAGGTACCTGACACAAGCACCTAACCCTGTAAACCACAGCTTAACCTAGCAACACAGGGCACTTGGGAAACTAGATTACAAGATGACTTGAAATTTTCATTAACTCCTGCCTTTAACCAGGTAAATTATGCAGATGGTTACTAACACTCCTAAAATTAAGGTATTTGTCCTTTTCATCATATTGAAACTCAATAGAGAGCTTTAGACATATAATTTGATAAGTTTTTTTTTCTGGTGTTGTTTATGAAACAACCCTTGCATTTGGAAGCTGTGTTTGCTCTTAAAAAGAAGACTTTAATTCACGCATCAAAAAAAAAACACCATATGCAATCTGGAGTATGGTATAAATGAACTAATTAAATTGTGCTTTGGAGATGGTTATTGCATTAGCATAGGCAGGGAATTCAGCTGAAAAATGCCTCTACAGAGAATAAAAGCAGTTAAAAAAAAAAAAACACCTAGTTTTAAATTTCTTTGCTTACAAAAGCCTATAGGAATGATGAACTTTGAAACACTTCAATAAATAATGCAAAGCAATGCCGAAAATTTGCCCAATGAACTAGGAGTTCAGAGAACCTTTTTCCAATTCAAGTGTTTATTTATGCATATATATATATGCATATATGCACATGTGCTTTGATAGATAGATTGGTTGCATTTAAATAAAAAAACTGGAACTACAAGTCCCTGCTGGTTCTTACTGGATCTACTTTCCATCACGAGTCACTGAGATACTGCTGTTTCCAGGGACACCTACTTAGCTCCTGTCCTGGAGTTGTTGAGCAAGCACGGATGAAGAATTGGCAGATAGCCTTGATATACTTGCTGTAGTGTACTGTCTGTTCCATCAGCCGTGTTCGTTTTTCAGGGTGCAATCATTTAATTGCTCATTCTGCAATTTAAAGTTTCAGTGTGAATAAGCCACACTCAGTTTGAAGAATGACCATTCACATTGGTTTCCTGTTTTATTTTACTGCTTGAAATATGCCAGCGACTCAAAGTCTAAACCAGATATGGGGGCTTTTCATCCTGACTGAGGTAGATCCTCTTGTAAGAAGACAGACTGAACCTTGAAGAACTTGTGGTCTTTCAGAGGGATTTGCAGAGACAAATATCAGGTAAGTGTTTTGCTTTTCCTGAATACTCTCCATAAACATGTACAGGACAAGGAAAAAAAAGTGCTTCTGTGCAGCATGTTATTTTTTGAGTGGAAAACTGAGGTATAAAAGTAATTACAAAGTAACAATCAAAGTATTTTAATAAAATTGAAATCTGAGCCTAAGTGAACTGGCCAAGGTTACACAGGAAGGCTCTGATCGAATGGGAAAATTAATGCATGTCTCAGCGTCCCATGTCAGGCTCTTAGGAGCTCTACTTTTCCCAGCCAGTTTGTGCTTTAAAATACTCAGAAAAGCCTCCAGTTGCAGGAAATCTAAGTTTCAGATAGGCAGTTCTAGTGACTCTGAAAAGATCCACCAAGCGTAGGGGACTTACTTGCCAGGAAAGAAAGAGTTAATTCCATACACACAGAGTAACGACAGAATATATATCAAAGCTTTCACACTTTTTTCCATTCTGTAGTTTGCTCTGTACTTTAAAAATGTATTTAAACTGAGTGACCATGTATGCAAAGGAAAACTTTACAAGCAGATAAGTCTTCTAGAGCTGAATGTCTGCCAAGACAAAACTGTGGTTTATTTTAAAGGGAGGAGCGGTTATCACTCAGAACACACCATTTCTGTTTAAGCAGTGGAGGCAAAATTACTGTTTACAGTTTTTACATGTCATTAAAATGCAACTTTTGAGAAATAAAATCTCATTTTAGTCTATTCTGAAAAAAAAAAAATATATTGAGGAAAGTTTTCAATCCAAAAGGAAGTATATTTTTAAACACTTCTGTGGAGAAATGAAACTGATACAAGGAGCTCTTACTTGCAGGTGTTGTTATTACCTACATTACAATACTGTATTATCCACACGAGACCAGGTACAAAGAAAAACTTCTGTACTTTATTCAAGTTTGTGGGTTTGATTCTAATTTTATTTAGAACAAGTCTTGACTCCATAGACATGAGTACTTCTAATGACTTCAGTGAACCCTTAGGCATCATTGACATAAGAGGTATTAAGGCTCTCACTCATTTTTAACTCTCAGATGTGAGTGTGCAAGGTCAAAAGCTCATAAAACTGTTTTGTATTTACCGTTGTCAATCAAGAGTCACAAGAACTGAAACTTCACATTTCTTACAATTCATCTCAATGTACCTTGCCAAGACCGACATAAACGTCTCATTCTTTTCATAAGAGCAGAAGAAGCAGGTTTTGCACCAGGGGCAAAAATGGATCAGTTCAGCAGAAATCAGGGAGAATGAAGATTAAAATTCATGAAAGACAGAATCATGTCAAATCCATATAATCTCCTTCAAATATCAGCACCAAAACAAAAAGAAAAAACAAAAAACAATCCACACTTGTACATCTTCTTTCCTTAGCGTTCATTACTAAAGTATATATCAGCTGGGGGGAATCTTAGTTACTCAAAGAATTTCTTTTAGTCATATAATGAGGAAACTTAACTTCATGACTTTCTTCTTTATGTCTAAAAAATGAAATCATATGCATCACTCCCTCACTTGTCAGTAATGAAACTCATTTGCTCCAGACGGCTGAAGATCTCTTGAGAAATTCAAGCTAGTGCACGGGAGAGAGGGAGGGTTGCCACTAGGTGGCAATAGAAACCCCTTAAACAAACTACCTTTGCACACACTATGCTATTCAACAGCTATCAATTTCAACTAAAAGCGTTGAATCGAAAGGAAGCAAACAAAATTTCTTATTGGTCATTAAACCCCTTAAATTTTCAGTGCAATTTTGTGTAAGATTAATAGGAAACAAGTGATGTAGCATTGCATGAAGTTGATTTCTCTTATCTTCTTATTTTCTCACAAGATCATTATTTAACATACCACATAGTAGAGAAAGTATTTTCAGTTATTATTTCAGGACTACAGGAAATTATTGTGATAACTTCTGTTGTGCTAAATAAATTTAGCATTTTGCCATCACTATAGAAGTCAGATGGCTGAAATTATTACTTTTCTGAGTTTGGAAAGTATTAGCAGACTAAAACCAAACTACTGCTGGCATAGTTCATGACTGCATTAGGCATTTGGGTCTCAAGTTCTAAAATCTCAGTGACTTTTGCAGAGGACCTAAGAAGAAAATTAGTCTTCAAATTAGATCTTAAGTTACATATCAAAAAAATATATTAAATTAAGAAGTCATCATTTCAAATTTAGCGCAATTGTTTCTATGCTGGAAAGTTCTTTGCATCTGTGCAACTCACCACTGTGCTATAAATGTCACACTGCTTATTTTTATAGCTTGTGAGTTAGCATATGTAAAAATCACAGCCGAAAGAACATCCACATTATAACAGAGTTAAGATTGTAGAGTTCAGATTGAATAAAGATATAAGTGCATAAATTTGATGCTTCTATTTTTGAATCCTAGTTTTTCCAACTTCAGTATCATTTTAATATTGGTCTTTTTATAAAATTTCCATGTTTTTTTTCATTCAGACATTAGAACCTCAGGCACTGAACTCCTCCTTGCCATTATTTTTGAATCCTAGTTTTTCCAACTTCAGTATCAGTTTAATATTGGTCTTTATATAAAATTTCCGTGGTTTGTTTTCATTCAGACTAGAACCTCCTTGCCATTATCCAACAACTCAGCATGTGAGACTTTTACCCCAGAGTGCCACAACTGCATGGGCAGGACCAAGGGCTGCTTTCAGTTTGGTAATAGCAACCAGTGTACCTGATCCAGCCTACTCTTTTCTTCTCCTCCACTACGCCTTCTTCCTCAGGTCTCACTTATTCCCTCTGCCCTGCCTTCCTCCTCTTCACAGCAATCTGAACTTGGGGTTACATTACCATATTAACGTTCCCAGATGCCAGCATTTCTCCAGGGGATTGCCAAACAGGGAAGGGAAAGCATAATATAGCTAAAACTGAACTTGAATTAAGTTTTAAAGGAAAAGATCAAGGAAGTACCTGTTCTTTAGGTACTCCACTGCTGTGGAGTTTTCTTATACAGATCTTAGCAGAAGTAGCAAATTGTCACCAAAAAATAAATGTACAGTGGAAAAACTTGGATATCCTGCCTAGAGACATTCTTGTAATTTATTAGAGAACAAGTTCATCAGAGTACAGATCCAAACAATCCATTTTGGGAAAATGGTGTGACAAATTTGGACACCCACTGTGCCAAAAATTACACACATTTATTTCATTTCCAAAAGAGAACAAACCAGAGTGAATTATCAACTTTCATAAAAAAAATATTCTAAATATGAATTTTGAAACATCAGCCTATTTTCTGTTTACAATATGATGTACTTGCCATAGAAATAGATATTTTTTCAGCGACATATTTGCCTACATCTTTGGAGTACTTTGAATACTTTTTGCCTACAGCTTTGAAATTGAGAAGCAATATAAAACTCTTAATTAAATAGAAATATAGTTGCAGGCGTGCACATGAACACTGACTGACATCTGCAGATACTCCTTCAAAAATGTGGCTAAAAAATCACTTGAGGAACTATAAAGCATCTACGGGTGCTGCTACTAACCAAGGCAAAAAAATATTCAGCAAGGTTATAAAATGAATGATGAATGTAATAAGAAAGAAATCACATTTAAAAGGTGTTGCTTTACTGCTAGGTTATCAGGAGCAAGAGTAGCAAAAAAAAAACCTGAGGTACAAAGATGCAGATGAAACTGATACGTTCTCAGATTTATATCAAGCAGTTTAAAAAAACACATATTTGACAAGTAGACAACAAGCCACCCAGGTTGCTCTTTTAGACGAGAGCTCATTTAAGTCTTTAAGCAGGCTTGTAAATTCACTTAAAGTGTCACATATAAACAGGCTTTGTTTAGCCCATGTACCTCTCCTCTGGGAACACACAGTAACAGGCCCTAAGGAAAAGGAGCTTTTGTTTTTTAAACTAAGGTAAGATAATGAATTGCTAAAAATCTGATAGAACTATGCCTGTGTCAAGCAACTCACAGAAAAAAAAAAAAAAAGAGCAAGATAATGTTGACCTTTTATACTATAACCTCTTTTGAAAATGCTTCTCTGTAGAGCCTCTTATCCCATTTGTTTCATCCACTTTTTTCTTTACCAGAGCTCTTGGAGAAACAAGAATAAAGGAAAATAAGCTCAAGTAGCAATTCATGTCTTATATCTCATTCTTTCTCAGACCTGGCAGCAAGAAGCAGTGGTAGGAAACAGAGGAAGAAATAGAGAAGCAGAAGGAACAGCTGTTCCCCAGCTACCATGGAAAGATGCTCCACCTGTGTAACAATTGGAGTAATCTAAAATGGTGAACCATCTTTTCTCTGAAGGTAGGAATGGTGACCAAGTACATGGAGAGTTCATCCCTGCTAAATGAGTTGTTTCTGTCACAGGA
The DNA here is from genome assembly GCA_032466535.1 of Forpus xanthops. Classification (NCBI taxonomy): domain Eukaryota; kingdom Metazoa; phylum Chordata; class Aves; order Psittaciformes; family Psittacidae; genus Forpus; species Forpus xanthops. The sequence continues at coordinate 40,609 of JASSUY010017336.1, forward strand.
AGGGCCTGAAGTGTTTGCAGATCTGGTACATCCTCAGCATCTAATATTTCCAATTTTTAGTCAGGTTATGGCATTCGATGCTAGCTCAAGGGTGAGGAGCTTTATAATTTGTGAGAGTTTTCTGTGCATGTCTCCTATCTGAAGAAGAAAAGCAAAGCTTTAGCTAAGGGAGATGTCCACAGTAGTAGGTAGGGTATGGAGGGATACTGAGCTCTGATCAACTCAAGAGAGAATGAAGGATTGTTAGAAAAACAGAGATGCAGTTCCTAAATTTTGACTCCTCAAGCTGAGATAGCTTCAGATTTGACTACCACACTCATCCAGACACTTCTCTGCTTGGAAGGAAACCTTTCCTAGAGCATAGTCCAGCTCTTCAACTGCTGAAACTCACAGCCCACTACATTAATTAACTAGAATCAAGCTGAAAACCAGCCCCAGCACACGCCTCCAGAGCTTGGATGGCACGACTCTGCATTTCACATGACCCCCTAATATGTACTTATTTTTCTGGTGGAAAAACTCAGATTCTGAGACCTCTGTGGTGTTAACAGGCCTTTAAAAGTTTTGGTTTCTTTCCATTAGGCTCTGATAACTGCCACAAAGCACAGTGGCATTCCGGGACAAGGCAGGTATGGGGGTTCTCACCCAGCTCCCACAGAATATTTTACCTGCATTAAAGGATGTCTAGCTGTGGCATTCTAATTATGCAGGCCTTTGCATCTCTTGAAGTTATTTGGGAATAACATCCTGGCTGCTGTTAAAAGGGTTTGTTGGTCTCGTCAGAACAGTGTAAAACAATGCACTTGGCATTTTATTCTGTTTATGCAACAGTTTTTTTATTTATTAAAAGTGTTTTCTCACTCAGTAAGCATTTGGAGCATTTCTCCAGATACTTGTCCAGTCTTGTATTCTGCTATTCAGGGCTGGCCCAGATAAAGCATATGCTTTTTCTTTAATGAAATGACCTTTAGTTCCCTCTTTTCTACTCAAATACATTTCTTTTCTGTTTTGACTTACGTGAAAAGCAATGGAATGAGAGCTTCCAAAAAATTACACAAAGCTGGTTGTAAATAAAGAGCATTTCCAGCTAAAGATCTTGAGTGCATTCTTCACAGTAAGTCATTTCCAACTAGTACAGTTCTTTAAATAGACGAAATTGAAAAGCACAGTTGCACAACAGTAACAAGTGAAATGCATTGGTGATTTTCTAAGTTGGAGTGAGCAGGACTTGATGATTTCTAAAAGTTCAGGTATGGCAAAAAGATTGTTTACATGTGGAGGAAAAAAGACATTTAGAAGTGGTTTGTGATCAACTTTATGTAATTTCTTTAGCCATTCATTGTGGGAGAAAAAAAAAAAAACAACACATACACAGCATTCTTGTAATCTACTTTCTGCAACACATCCTTTAGAACTAGTTCCACATGATGGGAAGCTGTCTTTCCTGAAACACGTTTGTAAAGAAAACTTTGCAGGGGATAAAACATTAAAATACACCCTCCTCTAATACAGGTACTTTCATTTGACCAGCTTTTCATAGTCCTGCTGACTGGTTTCGGTCTGATTTCCCTTCACAGATCAGTTTTGCAATTTGCATCCTCACAGTCTTTGGTGCAGTCCCATTTGATTTACACCACTTAAGACCAAAGGTGGATCCCTGGGTAAAATCCAGGCCACGTGGAAGCTGGTGGCAAGTCTCCCATTGATTCTGATGGTGCTAAGATTTCATTCTTTCCTGTTTAAACAAAGTCTGTCCCCTGCAGCAGCTACCCCTCATACTTGGGAGAAGCTCTAGCGCCGAATCAGCGATTTCACAACTGTTTCACAACCTAAAATAGGCTGAGATATTTAAAAAGTTTAAGGAAGGAAGATAAATTATTTAAAGATATACCAAATAAGTATGGGCTGAACTTTTGAAAGGTAACATTTATAGGCTGGCTGTATGGAAAAACATCCTGAATGTACATTAATCAATCCTGAACAGAGATATTAAACAAGGTCAGCATGTCCAGACTCAGATGCCTAAAGCTCGGATCTAAATCCACATTTAAGAATTTAGTTTTAAGACTACCTGGTTTGAAAAATATATTTCTAATCAGTATTTATTGTTTCATGCTTTCTTGTGGACTTCACAAACTAAGGAAAACTACTGAACTGACTGAGTGCCTTATCTGGTTTCAGAATTAATGCTGCAGGAGAACTTTGGTCATTTAAGACTTTCTTAGACAACTGAACAACCACAACCAATTCTCCAAACAACACACATGCACCAGAACTCAGGAACGTGGATGACTGCTGGAAAAATGCTGCTGGGAAGATGGAATAAAGGAGAACTATATCCTCCTTAAAGTTCTACTTTTAATCTTTGCTATATAAAGAAACACAGAACTTGAAAGCATTGTGGGGCTTCTCTGGAATTATGTGTCCTCATTCTTCAGAATAAATACTATTTTAGATCTTTGTTTTAAAACATATATTAAACATATTGCCATACTACAGTATATTAAAGAGATTTCCCATTTTAATAATAAAAATAACTCATGTTAGATTTAAAGTTGCAAGATGTTAACATTGTATAGGAAACAGTTTAAAAGACAAATGCTAAAAATAACCTTTAAAATATAGTGTACATTTGATGTTTCAAAGATGAGTGAAAATTACACTTGGCAAGAGCATTGGATCCTTTCATACACTGGATATGTTTAGCTTTGGTATTTTCTTAACAAATGGTTAGTATTGGGCCCTATGTCCCTGGAGAAAAGGCATCATCCTGCAGTGACATGTTTCTATACAAACATACTCAAACCAAGGTCATCACTCACCTTCTTAAACCCTCAGCAATACAGGCCAACAACTTAATTTACAGAGAGAAGCTGTATGAAGTGTGGGACTAGCAGATCCCAGGGTCCAGTCAAGGTCTGCCACTGAATTAAGGGAACAGATGGAGTGGCTCAAGCTAGAAGAGAATTTTTTTTTCCTACTTCACCCATATATTTTCACATGCATCAACTCATGTTTAACCCTTTGTCATCTAGGGAGGCATGTAAACTGAAAGACATGAGCACTGACTCACTTTTACACCGTACCTGGTATTCCCACATACTCAGATGAATTCAACCAGCTCCTCTGCTGTTTAAAAGCTCTGATCTTCCCATTATAATTTTTATAATAGCTTCCTATGGTCAAAATTGCTATTCAGACCCTCTTCATCAGATCTGTAAAGGACCAACAAGATCCAAACTAAGTACAGTTTATGCATGATTTCAGTTCCTCCCTTTTTCTTTTTTGTATCTGACAGGTACATATTTGAGTTCCCAGGCTTTGTGATACTGTATGTTGACAGCCATAGACCACCACATGAAAATAGAACTATCAGTCTGCATTCTTTCAAGTTTACCAATTTTTCAAAACTATAGTTACTGACAAAGCAAGCCCTGAAATATGCAAACTGCTAAAATAATTTTTCTTATGTCCCAGTACAACTATCACAAATGTCTCTTCCCACAAAAAAGAAATGAGAACACTCAGTGATTAGGAATGCACACATTTTAAGTGTTTCATTTTTATTAAATCGAGTTTTACTTTTCCCTTCAATACTAGATAAAACTAAAAATCAAAGTTACAATTTGTTAGTTCAATAAGGGTCAGTTATCTAGCTGAGTCTGTGAATTTTATACACTGACACTGAAAGATGGCAGGCAGCCAGCAATCTCAGCAGTTTCTTTAGGTACAAAACTGTTCTTTAGGAACAAACTCAGATTTACACTTCAGGTTTTTTGCTTGATCTTGGTGTCCAGCATGTCATAGCTCCTCTGAAGTGGATGATATTCTTTGCTCAGTGAATATCAGCAATATATAAACCTCTTTTTGTCTTCCGTCAAGGCAGTGCAATCTGTCACAGCATGAAACAGAATTCTGGAAAAGAGAGAATTCTGTCAATAAACAGATAAAGATACAGGCCAGTTGTTACCTTATTGTATATCTGCCCTTCTGCAGAAAAGTCTGGGGGTATAAACTTACAGTGTCTGATTGCACAGAAAAGGAGAGGCTACCATCTCTTTCTTATATTCCCATAACATCTGCTACTGGTCACTGTTACAGACTAGGGCTTTGATCTAATCCAGTATGGCTATTCGTATGTCCCATAACTGCTTTCATAAATTAAAGCCATAGCGTTTCCCCTTGCCATCACTGTTGGTCATGCTGTTCAACATTCATATATATCATAGGATATAGTTATCTTAGAAATATGATTATGTACATTATTGGAAATTAATTTTTGAATCTTTAATCAGCTAGATGCACTCTAAAAAAGGATGAAATTCTTCAGTCCTATCAAATTATTGTCTCAAGATACTTTGTAGAATTACTTAGCAGTGAAAATTTGTTGAGAAATGAAAACCGGGTCTATCGCCTGCAAATTGCAAAAGATCAGTAATTTTCATTGTCAACAGTAAGGGAACTCCATCTTAATTTTCTCAGTACTGTACATTAGTAAGGAGTTATTTACCTCTCAGGAACTGTACTTCTTTGAAATGTGTTATCCACATGTAGTCCATTCTTGGACTGTACGTGCTCTCTGTGCCTGAAGCTAGCCATGAGCATGCATGTAATAAAAATGGACTCCATGTGGACAATTACTCAATGAAGAGAAGAAAGATATTTAGGTTGTGAAGTTGAGGAGCTAAAAATTAGGAAATACAAAATTTACTGTCGTCTGAACAATGGTGACCTCAGTGAAGAAATGCATTATTTACTGTCACAATGCAAGAAGTCTAATTCCCTTTCCCAAGTAAAAGAATGACCTTTATCTTCTAAACGTCTTCTTGCCAAGTGCTGAAAATACATGCAGCTCAGACAGTGCCAGAAGTAGCATTCTGAAATTACTATCGCAAAGTCAAAGGAAATAGCTTGTATCCTGTGGGGGGAGGGGGATAAAACCCCTGGGGTAACTTTCACTCCCTCTCTCTATAATTTATATTACCTTGATTTGCATTCTGTTGTTTTTCAAATGCGTACGATTCATTTTATATTCTTTTTCCTTCCCTGCATCCTGCTTGCTAGCTAGATCATCTGGTGCATTCTTGTCCACTGAGAAATAAGTTCTCTGGAAGGACAAGGAATGGGCCTCCCTTCACTCAAAATAATACTTCTGCACTGCTCTAGCGAGTGAAGGCTTTTTCTAGCTAGGATACAGTTTTACACACGTGGTGCAATTTCTTCTGTTCAGTAGTACCAGGATTTTCTTCTGTCAGCCTTTATTCTTTTATTTTTGTTCAAAAAATTGCCCAGTTTTTACTCCATTTATATTCTGATCTCCCTTTGCTTACGTGTTTCCTTTCAGTGTTTGCTACATAATTTAGTCATCTTTTCTTCTCCCTGTTATTCCCATGTCTGGCAGTAGCTTCTTGGAAGTCTAATATTCTTTATGACAGCACCTACAAAAAGAAGGTAAGCTGTGTTGCTGATTTACTCCTTATACACAATGTAATAAACATACTTCAGTAGGAGAACTGAAGTCAGTAGTAGTGTCTGCCTTATTACACTACGTTCCACTTTTTTGGCAAGCTGGCTTATCTTGTATTGTCATTACAAAAAATAGCACAGTCATATATATATATATGAGATAAATATTAATCAGAGTAGAATTGTCTGAATTTTGTCATAAAACATAAGAACAGACATTCTTAATTTTGAAGTGAATATTTTAAGAGATTAATTGCCTAAGGCAAAACTGTGATTTGTCATAAAACCATAAAAGTTTGACTTTTTTTGTTTTAGTAATTCATATTCTTGGATTTAGAACATTGTCTTAATAACAGTTTGCTTTTAGAAATTAATACCTTCTTAATAGGTGGTCTTGATTGTCATTCTGTGTAGACACAACAGTCCTAATGGCTTATCAATTCACATGCACAGGTCTACTGTTTATATTCACAGTTAAGGTAGCCGCATGAAAACCCTAACCGTGCAGTGGCACCTGTACTTGAACCAAGGACATGAGAGAAACACTTGAGCTCAAGGAGGGTTGTTAGTTCAATCCAGCTAGTTACATCACTCTTACTTAGAAGGCAATACATTTCAGCAAGCACCTCCTGAATGGAGTACAATTTGAATTAAAGTAGCTAGTCTTGGTTAAGATATACCCCCAAAAGTTTGGCTGGTTTTAGCTTAAAGACCGTAAGAGATGATCTGATAGGTTTTTACTGGTTCCTCTTAAAAGCTAGACCTCATCTTTAATTTGAATTTGTCTCACTTTGGCTTCCACTCTCTTAAACTGATTTTATATTTCTCTTGTATGTAAAGGATTACAAACACTGTTTTCATGGAAGCAGTGACAACAAGCAACATGCAATCCAGTCGCTTGTCTATTTTCTTGGGTTTTTTTAAAAATAATACAGACTGAACACTCCAAGTTTCCCATTGTGAGACATATTATTTGTAATATTTTTATATGCCCATTTTAAGTCTTCAATTTCTTTTGAAAAAGTGGAAAATAGAAGTCATCACAGTGTTTCATTTTCATTGTTCTCTCTACACATACAAAAAGCTGAGTAGTTCATTTCATCACAAATCTGTACTGGGAATGATTTTCATTTGGGTACCCATTTTAACTCCCAAACCTTTTTGTGGAGCCAGTGCTTTTCAATCCTTGCTGTCCTATTCTAGAAATATGCCTTGTTTCTAGCTTTTTCTTTTAAATTGTGTGCATGTCAGTAATTTTGTATTGCGTAAGAAAACCAACTTATAGAGATGCTTAGCATGTAAAAATATCTCCAGCATAGATCTAGAGGAGGGATTTTCTCCCTGTAATTTAGGGCCTTCCTTAACTGTTTAACAACTATCCAACTATCAGCTTTTAATTGGGTAATAAAAGGCCTTTGTTGTCACTTTACCAGACTGTCAGTGGATAAAATAGGGCAACTCTAAGGTTAAAAAAAAAAAAGGAAGAAGAAAGCGCAAGATCTAGAAGACTTTATTTACTATGATTATTGTTGTTTGCAGACAACTCACCAGAATGCACAACTAAAATTAACAGACATTTGATTTTCTTAACCTTTCATATTTCCTGAGTTCCTGAGTTCTCTTGGGTATTACCAAATGACTGAAGAAGGATTCAGTCCTGGGACAATGTTGTGTGTTCTCAGCTAGTATCAGGATCTAGCTAACAAGGGAGCAATGTTTTTCCTAGTTACGTCTTTAAAGTACATTTATCGTGCAGCTTATACTCTGGCAGAAAACCCGTTCTTAATCTGTTTTAAAACAAATAGATTGTGTACAGCTGTCCCTATCCAAGGCAAAATGATGATTTAATGTTGATTAAGAGAGAAGGCCTTTGAAGTGAGTGAAGCAGGAGCCCATAGTATGTCTTTAGTGATCATTATCAGTCTTTCCCTGAAGGGTGACTTGGTGCCAAAAGCCCTTTCCCCAAACTGGCTGAGGTGGATTCAGGAGCAAATGCTTTGTAAATTTAAAAAGACCTTCTCATTCGCAGGCCTCTGATGTCTTATTCCTTTAGCTGTATTAATGTCTGAGAATAAGCAGATACAGCCTTTTTCACTGGTTAACTACAAAAAGCGGCAAGGTCCACTGCTACACAGCACTGTGGACATCACAAGAAGAGCAACTGAGCATGTATCCTGCAGCAAAATCAAAGAAAAGTTGCTGAGTTTGTTTTCATTTTTTCTATGAACAGCTGCTTTAGCAAAAGAAAAAGCATTTGGGTTTAGTCTTTTATAGCTAAACACTTTTGTGAATCATTATATAAAAGCATAGAAAAAGCAATCAAGTTCTGTCTCTTGCTTGTTTGTCTCACAGCTATATGCCAAACACCAGTCACAATACATGTGTGCTTATGTGGACCTACGCATAAACATTGTGTATTATATACACACATGCACATATGCTTACATTGCTATCTGAAATGAAATGAGTGGTAAGTCATTCGTATTTGCATCTGTCTATCCATCTGTCTACGATTTAGTTAAAAAAAAATCCACAGTACCAGTGACAGAGAAGAGCAATTCTGTGTTGTTTCGCAGTAACAATTGTAAAGAATGTAATTCTCTTGTAACTGAAGGGTTGATGGCAACAGAAAGGAGGCACTAGGGAAACTGCATTTCCTTGTTTGACAACTACAGTTTACATTATTTTAGGAAGATGCCAATTTTGCCTCACACAGGAAAAATCAATAATTCTCCTGGTAAACCTCTTTTAATCTCAAGTCGAGTCTGCAGTTTTATGTACCCCAAAATCCATAGGACCTCTTTATTTCTAGCATTCTACAGTCACCATGTACACTCTCCCTGAACACTGCTTGCCAGCAAAGACTTCACAGCTACTGTTTATAGAATCTGCATGACTACCATACTTTCTCAAATACCACAGTATTTGGCAAAAGCAAAAATACGATTATAAGCATACAATGCTCTTCTGTAACTATGACCAAAACACTTTTATTTCCACTGCTGAAAAAGGATGCTTTGCTATTGACTTCAGGGGGAGGGTGGGGAAGGAATCTGGTCCTTTGATGGAAAAGGGGTTTGTGTAATTGTCTGTAATTTAAAAATTATGTAAATGTGTGACAGCTGCCAGATTGACAATTCTGAGAATGTAAGTAGAGAGCAATAGCATGGGTTTCTCAACACTGCTCCATCACTGTGTTGCAAGTCATGCCAGGAAGGAGGTATGTCTTAAATGTACATAACCAAGTGCAGAAAAGTGTTTATATAGTTATATTGTAAAATTTTGATTCTTCTTCAACCTCCTCCCTCACAAATAACAAAACACCAGACAAATTTTTGGCTGAAAACATTCTGTTTGGGACATTTGAATGAAAAATTGATATCATAAATAGTTTTTCCATAGAAAAGTTTTTATGTGAAATTTTCAACCAGCTGTATTAACTTCAAGACTTGTCTTCATATACACATAAAAATTAATCTTGCTCTATCTGTTTTATTTTTAATTTGATTGATTTTTCAGCTTCAGTTCCTATTCTGTAGCAAAACCCATCAAAACACGGAAAAATTTGTGTGTTAATATGGTTTTCATATTGCCTTTCAAAACAGCTATTCTTTTAAGTTCTGACTATTTCATGGCTAGGTAAAGTGAGGCATGAATAATAACATTCAGCATCAAATGTACTTTGTGTCAATCTCCTGTGAAACCCACAGTTATGAACTTGACAGCTAAAGATTTCAGTGGGAACAGAATTGCAGTGAAAGGTCAGATCATTCTCTGAGCCTTCTTAATCCTTGATCTTGATAAATCGGATGAAGGCAGCAAATAATCCCAATTATGGAGTTTGGTTTTATGCAAAATGCAACACAAAAATCATTTAATGAAGTTTGTCTGATAGATTATGCCAGATTTAGTTGCTGACTGATTTGCCAGTGTTTCTAGCAGGGTGTCATTATTAGATCGGGTAAATGGAATTATATGTTTTAAAATTTATGCTTCTGGTTACGGTATGAGAGTCTGTAAACATGTCATTCAAAAGTTTTGGTTTTGGCGTTTTCTATTTTTTTTTCCTGAATCTTTTCAAACTGAAATATCAGGGCTTTTTTAACAATTCAGTGAAAATGTTGGTTTTGACATTTTCCATCACCTGCATGTTTCTGTTTTGTTCCAGAGGGCAATAAAAATGAATGACCTGCAGGTTTGGGGTTTGTTTCCTTTCACAAAAATGTGATGCTCTGCAAAACATCCACAATTTTGGGAAAATCATTTCAGAAGATGTAAGAACCCCAAAGCAACTCTACTTTTTCTACATTATAGCTTGCTAATAATCAAAGAAATTTTGAATAGTTACAAAGTTACAATTTCAGCATTAAGGATAGGAAATTATCTTATATAAGTGTAAGAGATAATTGACAAAACTAAATGAAAAGACCTCAAACAAAAATATTTCAAGACACAAAAATGGGGTATCTGCAAACTCTATGTAATTCTGCCAAAGACCTGATCCTGCAAAGCTGCATTTGCTGTTTACTGCCTTGATCAGTTCTCTAGAAGCTGAAGGCCTACTTATCATAGTAGTATATAAAATTAATAGATGTTTAGTGGGTTGGATCTCTAGTACCTTCCAAGACAATTTTTTAAACCTGTATTCAGACTCTCTGTGTAAGCTTATATGTAATTAATTTTTGTTAGTCTATTATTTTGTCTTCGTGTCCGTAGCTAAGGAGCTTCTCATTCTCAAATTTCACATTTCTTGGCTTGCTTAAAAAAATTCTTTTTCCCAATTTGCACAATTGTTTAGTTTTTAATTTTTTAAGTATGTTTTGGGCTAAAACCTAGTCCCATGTTAGCCATACGGGGCATGCAAATTAAAAATATTTATTTACAACAGTAGAGAACAGTAAGAATAGCATAATCACACAGACTCAAAACCTGACCACCTTATTTAAATACAGCTGAAAGAAAAATGTGCTGATGCTTGAAGTAAGAATGAACTAGCAATTTTGGTCTCTAAGGAAACTATCTGAACAGACCATTTTAAATGGTATGAACAGCATCTCTGTGCTTTCTGTCACCATATGGTCCATTCTGAATGTTAAGGTGAGTTGATTTTAATTTTGAAATCCAAAATTAGTGGGTTTTAAGTCCATGACTTAAAGAGATGCCCGTGTTCTTCTGAGATAATGTGATTTCAAGGTCCCAAGAGTAGTTAACGTTTGAAGGAATGAGGATAATGAGATCAATTTATAGAAAAAATGCATGATGCTTTCTCTAATAAACCATTGGCCAACATAATAAGGCCAAAAACAGGGTCCCTCATAAGAAGAGAAATAACTAATTCTATAGTAATTAAGAATTATCAGTGTGGAAAACTCTGACTTTCACCAGATACTTCAGTCTCTTCCACATAAGAATCTCAGTGTGGATAACAAGTATGAATTTAAGCACCAAAACCACACATTATTATGAATCCTAAATAATTAGAATTAATGAGAGAACACCATCAACAAAAAAAACACCAAAAGCTGACAGGACTCTACTGTGTTTGCAGAACTATGTAGTGCAATCAGAAATCAAACGTCAAAGGATTGTGTGAACCACCTGAGAGAGGGGGAGGGTAGAATGCAATTAAATATGGTCTTTCTTGTCCCACTCTATATGAAAGTCATTCTTATCTCCATTTTCTCTTTTCTCCCGCTTTTGCTATTTATAGTGTCCTGAGGACACACAGGTAACCACAGAATTTAAGTGGCAGTTTTACTACTAAGTAGAACATTACTTAAAATATCTTGCAATATTGTGCTATTAAGGTTTTTCACTGTATCTGTGGTATTCAGAATAATAATATATTTGGAAACACAGGCTGAAGTATATTGGTTACGAATCGGTTAAAGAAAATGAGCCAAAAATAACATCTGCACCAGCAAATCTGCACTGCTTAGCATACGGTTTTAATTTAAAAATATTTACTCCTAAATTTTGAGAGCTGTGAGAAGTTTTAGATGTGTGCTTCTCATTAAAAAGATGCTGGCAGATAGTGGAGGCCAAATATTGGCTCTGGAGAAAGAAAGGTTTAGAAAGACCTAATATTAAGCTACACAGAGCCATTGATTTTTTTTTCTTATTTTCAGGCAGAAGTCCTCATTGGGTCCAAACAGAATTCCATTTGATAATTTTACATTAATAATTGAAACTCTCATTTGTCTTTTTGTCAGGTAAATGTTTAACAATGGTATTAGCTGGTACCTGGACACCAATCATATAGTGATTAACTAGGGATAGACCAGTTTAGCTCTTTTGAAAAGGTTTGAGAAAAAAACTGTTGTTGAATGTTAAAAATATGTCCTTTAAATGCAGTGCTAGGTATTTGAGTTTTTAGTTACTAAGATTGGTAAAGCTGCACTTTGTTTGCATGACTCTTTCTAGAGGGGAGAGGTCCCAAATGCTAGAAGCAACTCAGCTCACTCTGAAAGGGAATGGAGCAGAACTGTGTTTCCAAACCAGAGGTGTGGGAGGGACATCGTGTGTGAATGTGCAACTGCGCCACTATTTCAATCTGTTAGTCCAAACCCAGAAACAGAAGTCTATGTTGTAGGTCACAAGAATCAGCTTTGAAAGTGTCGCCTGTGCTGTTGATGCCTCAACAAGAATCCGTCTATTTATCATTTGTTACATCTTTTTCTATATTGAAGGATTTGGACCCTTAAAATTCGTATGCATGTTTCACAGCGGCCTCAGTCACTTTGTGACAATAATGAACATCACTCGGGACACCCTTTGATCTTCCAAAAGACTGAGGGGAAAAGCAAAGCCTGAAATATCTCTTATTAGATTTTTCCTTAATTTAAATGGCTATGTTAAAGCCAAGTTTAATTTAAAGATTCCTTTAATATACCTAACATTTGACAGCTGGGTTGTAGACTGCCTGAATCACTATCCTTTTACTTTAAAATGACTTTTTAATTAAAAAAAGAAAATAGAAGTAAAGACAAATTGACAATGCTATAAAAAGATTTTTATGTGATTGGGTAAATTTAAATATTTCTGCAGTTAAATATTCCTAACTATTTGGTGATATTTTTTTCTTTATATTGTATTTAATTTTTCTATAAACTGTTTGGGTAAAAATTATTTTAAATTGTCCAGTGATAAAAGCTGTCCAGCAACAGAAAAGTCCACATCTGCTTCAACAGCAGACATATAAAAGCTGTGTGACAAACATGATCATTAAACAATCTGATTTTCTTGTTGGGAGGGTTTAATGCTGTTGGGTATAGTATTAAAATGTAGAATTTGATAGTATGTCTTAAAATTTTAATGATGTGTTCATGAATATAAAACATGCTTCCACCAGTGACTTTACGACTTCTCCTCTGCATAATTAGTGGTATCTGTTTTATGAGCTTACTGTTGTTGCCTTGATCCCATGAAAATGTGAAACCACTGTTATAATTTACACCATTCAAGAGCTTTAAAGATACAGTCTGGGATTTCTTCCCATTTTCTCCTTCATGTTACCTTGCTTTTAATACCCAAACAGAACTTTATTTGGCCTTCATGAAAGCTGGGCAAAGAAAAAAATTCAAGGACAGTATTTAATTCTGAATATTTTTTGTAACACTGTATTCGCTACCTTGTCTTAAATCTGCCTTGTTAGCTTCTGTTAGAGGATGAGACAACTCTCCTATCAAAAGGCTGGCGAGTTTAATTGAATTTATTCTTTGAAGAATGCTCAGAATAAGATGTGACTAACCTCCATTGAGAAAAATAGTTATCTATAATAATGATTCTATGATCACAAATGGCTAACTTCTGAGCTACCATTTATCATATAATCTCTCCCCATTCTTCTTCCTCCAGGCTTCAGCAAGCACTCACACAAATAAAGCATCTTTTGATTTATGAGAGGGAACACAGCATTCTGCTGAGAAACTTTGACCAGGCATTAGGCAAAAAACACAGCATATTCTTCTTTTCACATCTGTAAATCAAGGCTGATGCTGGTTGAAACAATGGTGGGTTGTTGTGGCATTTCACAGGGATGACTAATTTTCTTCCACTCAAAGAATATAGCAAGGATGTGAACAATGTTTGCTAACATATATTCTGGAGGTTACTCACAGGCAGAAAAAGTGTCATTACCTATGCTTCATGTAAGGGCCATCCAGAACCTGATTCTTTGATATTTCCTTTCAGAATTTAAACAAAATAAAAGAGCATGGACCACCATGGAGAAAAGACAAAGAGTTTCAACTTTCAATCCAAAAGATGGAGTTTCTAGGAAGTTGTGTAATTGTCATTCAACCCCCAGAAAATAATTAAAAATGAGTGCTGAAAATAGACAAGGTACCTAGTGATGATTTGGTAACACTGCTGACTGTGGCATTTGAAATAGAATCACCAGTTAAACATCATTTTACTATTCATATAGGAAGGAAATACACAGATGAAATGTGCTCAGTGGAAATTGCCCTTTCTGTGAAACCTGTGTAAAGCACGAGAAAAAGCTATTACTATTTTCTGTCAATTGAATTTCTTTTTAAAGAACACTGTTTTGGTTACTTATATCAGGGAGAGGTTATGATCTTTGAGGATTATAAATTGAGACGTATCATTGTCATAGGTGTTGCCATAGGAGTAGCACTTCCTGCTACACTTTCTATTATTCTCTGCAGTCATTCATCTGATAAAGATATGGTACATCTGGTGACTGAAAAGAAATATCATCCAGCCAGAAAACCTGGCCCTAAAAAGAGTTTGGGCATAAGGATTCTGGGTTACTATGCTCATGAGGCAATATAGCATAATAAGCAAATGCAATCAAAACAACTAAGTATTTTAAAATCATGTTAATTTGGGATTGTTTATAAAAAAAAAAACAACAAAAAAACCCAAAACCCAAAAGCCAAGAAACTAAAACAAAACTCAAAAACCAAGCACCCTTCCCCCACCCCACAAAGCACGTTCCAAATTTCATTATTACTTAGGATGAAAATAAATATCAGTGTTTCAGTATCCCTCAAGGGACCAGGACTTCAGTGCTCACTCAGTTCTAATGCAAATAAGGATTCAGGTCCTGCTTATCTCAGGTCTTCCCATTTGATAAACATCAAGCAGTCCTGGCTGAAAGATGCTAGTTTCTCACTGCCTTTCAAAGTGTCTGCCACAGAAGGTCTTATCTTTTGCTCCCTGCAGCATGATTGGGTAGGTGGAACTTTGATTTAAATCAGCCCTTTTGCTATGGGGCTAACCAGTTAAAGAGTTAAATTAATCTCAGTATTTGGCTCTCACAAACAGTTCCAGTTTTGCACTCCCTATTCGATTTTTACTGGATTTTCTTCTGAAGAACATTTCTTTGTTGCTTTCTTCAGTGGGAGGTTATCTCTTTCCTTTGAAGGTTATGTTGTGATTGGCAGAGGGTCAGGAAACTTCAGTCACATTGGCCTGCTACGGAAATACTTTGAAAAATAAATGTGAAAGACAAATGCTAAGTAAAGAGACTCCTTAATCAGCAACAGTTCCATAAGACTTCAGACCCAGTGAGGTACCCATGAATGTTTTGTTTACACAGTTTATTAATATAGACATTCGGGAGCAATAGGAGATTTTCTGTTGACTTTGATAGTCAAGCTTAAGATGTATGCAAGGCTCATGCTCTGTTGGCAGGATGTTCACAAAACAATAGTCTAAAAAACAAATACTCTATACGACCACTGTCAAGATTGTAGATTAGCAGACCTTTGTTATTAGACAGTGCTGCTGCGCTGTTGGAGTCTCCTAAATTCTGTCTTATATCCGCTGAGCTTGCTAAAAGTAGCACCTTATTACTATATACCACCAGCAACAATATTGACATAGTACTGTTTGAAATATTGGAATCATTTCGGTTGGAAAACACCTTTAAGATCATCTAGTCCAGCTATTGTATGTTCTCCCAATACAGAAAGGCTAAAATTTCTTATATTCTAATATGTTCTAAAAAATTATAATTTTTAGGTTTCTGATTTTACTCTTCATTTTTACCTAAATATACTGAAAATAATTTATACATAGAAACTTAAGGATGAATTTGCATTATATGTTATATGAGCCAAAGTGTATATGCTTTTGTCGCAAAGTCTCTGAGTAATGGGCCTTGCAGTTTCTGATGTATAGCTCCAAATGCACATATAAGTGGAAAACAATATTAAACGTGTTATGAATAATAACAGAGCTGGCTAGGAGCCTATTCTTTCTGGATAAATCCATTTTACTCTCTCAAGCAGCAAAAGGAGCTGTGTGCAATCACCATAACGGCACATACCCCTTTGCTGTCCTCATTTGATTCAGCTGACCTTAACAGCCATGTTTGCAAGGAGCCCAATTAGCAGCTGATTGTAACATACTGTACCATATGTGCTGGATCTCTAAGGCATAAATAGGAGCTTAAGGATGGAGGGTCAAGCTTAACTGTCACTTTTATAAAAATTTATTTCCTCCAGGCATTTAAAAAGAAAAATGGTAGAAAACACTTAAGAATAATGCAGCCTTTGTGGGAAATGGCAGTTTAAGCAGTGACCCATGTATTTCACTTTCAGAAGGTCAGAATGCTATACAGTACTTAGTACATTTCTATATTTTGCACTGTATCCCCACTGCCCCCCTTTGTATAGGGCACAGTCAGTCCAACTGTTACTACCAGGAAATCCTCATTTGCTTCAGTGTTTTGAGATGTCCACAGACCTGGGACAGGAAGTTAAACCTCCATAACACACAGGTTTGGTCTCAAATAATGATTAGTTTGTTTCATTAACAAAATGAAAAAAAAAAAAAAAGACATTCTTATTTTTTCCTCATTTCATTCAGTTACATGCTCAACCCCAGCTCCAATTTATTTCCTGCTCAGCTGTGCCAATGCAACTGTTTATATGGCTATGCTCTATGTCAGATCAGTGCAGTGCAATGACATGTTACAAAAGACATCAAAAAAACAAAAAAAAGGCAGAAGTAATTTTCCCTTTCACTGACTGTCACTTTCTTGTATTTGTTAACTGAACAATAGCCTTGGGAAATTATTCTTTTTGGAATTACTTCAATTTCACACTTCTAGTTAGTGCCATGACTTATTTTTCTCATTGTACTCCACACTTTGGGGATTCTAATTAGAAGAATAATTCACTGGTGAAATTTTAGCACTATCAACATGCAAAATCACCAAGATTTGTTTGGTTTAGGTGTATCTTTAAGCACAGAAAACAGATAGAGATGTCCAGACCTGCAGCTTCCATTCAGACAGTGGAGGGAGATTGTCATGATTAGTTGTCTACCAGCTCCAGGCTCTGGCACATATGACTATTCAGCAACAGGCTGAGATTTAGTCCTAAATTTAATAAAGAAACATCCTATTCCACAGGACAGACTTTCAGCTTTTCTGGAAGTGACATAAAGGAATATATATATATATGTTCCAAAAAGAAAAGTTTACTACCAGGACAGAGATAATATATTTATGGTTGAAACTACTAATGTGGTAATTCTTACCCTGGTCCTCTTCTTTCCCCTATCTTCTCAGCAGGCCATTAGGGCTCATAAAGGCACAACATCTAGCTGCAGGAGTTCATTGGAGTTCATGTAGCTCCATGGCAGCACAGCTCTTAATTTCGATGAGATCTGCCCTGTACGCCAGGATTCAGGACAAGGACAAGAAAAATGAAACTTTTCATCCAAAAGCTACTAGATTGGTTCAATCTGCAGAGTTGCACTGGTGAACTGGACTTTTCAGCACATACTGAGGCCTTTCAGAGGGCAGAGAAATTTTGGCTGAGTAAATCAAAGATTATGGCAGAGCATGGACATTAATATGAAGCAAGGCTGAAGCTCCCTGAAGGAGAAATGGCACAGCATTGGGGCCCAAAACCCAAAAAGCAACCCTGGAAAGCCTGAATGAAGCCTGGCCTGCCAGCAGAAGATTTGCCTTTTCTGAAGGCAAGAGATATGAGAAGAAGAAGACAAATAAATAAAACTTTCAGCAGAAGTATGTGGTCAATCACTTTCAAGAATGCAATTGTCTTCCTGAGGAACTTGTGCCAGGCAAAAAATAACACAAATCAAAAATTCAGTCCTTCCTGAACACTAGGTTGATCTGGGTTATGCACAAGACTTATGTAAGAGGAACAAAGTAGCAAGACTTTGGTTGTAATGAGGAAAACATAGTGGACATATATGCTCCTCTTATGTGTGATGCTTTATGAGTAAATAGGGTAATGGGACCTCGGCACAAATTCCTAAAAACAGCATGGAGACTCACTGTAAATTTGTTTCCCTTCTGATATTGTTTTTCTTTTTTTTAAATCATTGCTGCTAGATCCCATGAATCAAGAAATACGCAGACAAATGATTGAAGATTATTTGGCTCAAGATTAATCAAGAGATGTTTGGAGTAATTTAAGACATTATTGCACAAAGCAACTATATACATACAACCTTATCCTTTTCAGATTCTGTCTGTTAATGAAAAGCTTGAATACCACCAAGTCATTTGAGCTCCATGAAACTCGAATGTAGAAATATGCTGAGAACTGTAAACACTCTGTAAAGAGAAACTGAGGCACCAGGCAAAACACACTCTTTTTACAGTGCATGTATTCTTTGGGGTTTTAGTTGTTGTTGGTAAAGAAGGCACTAATAACAGAATTTATGGTCTTATCAGAACCTGAGTGCTTTGCTAACTTAAAAGCCTTAGTTTCTGTATTACAAAAATGCATTGGAATACTGTCCGGAAGATCAGGGCTGGATTGGGACCAACATTTTCTAGATCTTCATATCTTCCATAGGTAAACTAGGCTCCAAAGCTAAAACCTGTAGTCAGGATTCTGCCTTCTGGTAGCTATATCCATGCAGTATTGTGTTTTCCCGTTTTCTAAATAGCCTCAGGTGATTTCAAGTTGCTCATCTTTATTTTCTCTTCCTTTTAAGCAATTTTTGGTTAAACAGTTATTCACAGAATAAAGCTGCAAAGCCAATCTGCAGCTGAAGTGGGAAAAAGGGAAAGGTCAGGCAACGCTGGCAGCCTGGTGACATTATAGTCCAGTCAGTTTTGGTTTAAAGCACGTTATAATTGTAGTTAAAGCACAAACTTTGTTGTGTTTGCAAAGTGGCCAAACCTGTCTTTGCAGGCATAAATTCCAAGACATCAATAAAAAATAGAGATTTCATTTCAAATGCTACTTAAAACCATAGAGAAGGCATCAGTGCCAAAATGCATATTAAAAATTGCAATCCATAACACACGACCATTGACAATTTCTATTAACAACATTACTTTAGAGTGTATGGATATAAAATTCTAATTATTTTGTCTTGAAAGCATATTCATCTTTTTATTCGTCCCACAGAGATCTTTCAACACCAGGACATTCAAATCAGAGAAAGTAGCTGACATTTGTCAGAGGCATCCTTTGAAACCTTCACAGCAACCTGAATTCACCCCATTGTTGTACGAACCTGGATGAGTTTCCTCACTTGTACTCAGAGAGAAAATATAGTTGTTGCCTGGACTCTTACGGTTTCCAGATGTCTATTGACATACTACTTTGTCCTGTCACTTAATCCTTCTGTCAGAAAAACTAAGAAAAACAATCTAAAATTTAGGAAAATCTAACATTGCTTCTTCAAACAATGAAATGCTTGTGCACTATATAAAAATATATAAACATATATAATTATATACATCATACTTACATATATACATGCACACTCATATATGCGTGCACATTTTTGGGGGGGTGACTATTTAAGTAAAGCAGACTATACTTCTCTATTCTTTTTTTCCTTTTTTTTTCACATCATTGCAATAAGCAATTCAAACCATCGTCACTAATACTTCAAAACAAAATTTTGTGAATACAATTACGAGGAACGACCCTGGCACTTCCTGATCAACATAAAACTTTGAAATCTGCTGTATTTCTGAAAATGGCTAGAATATATAGGGAGAAATTTATCTGTTTCCCAGGTTTTTAAGTGACTGACACTCAGAAGAAAATGGCAATAGGACTAGACTTCATGTGTTCTGCACAGAATCTATTTTTTTTTTCATATAAATAAGTTAAAGTGGACTAGCCTGCACAGGAAGAAATAGTAAGGTGGTTTAAAGAAACTTAATTCAGCTGTCGTAACATTATGGGACAAAGTCTCCATCAGTTATACACATGCAACTTTTATCAGTTTCAGGGGAAGCATATGGCTGTAAGCACAGCTCTCATATTTTAATTGCTGCCAAGTATACATGCGCGCACACATA
The DNA here is from genome assembly GCA_032466535.1 of Forpus xanthops. Taxonomy (NCBI): domain Eukaryota; kingdom Metazoa; phylum Chordata; class Aves; order Psittaciformes; family Psittacidae; genus Forpus; species Forpus xanthops. The sequence continues at coordinate 60,353 of JASSUY010017336.1, forward strand.
CACACACACACAGTCCTTTTCCTTCCCATAGTTCAAAGCTAGGAATGAGATGGGTTTGAGATTTCAAACATTTTCCTGCTCTGACTCAGGGCAAAAAGTTGAAATCTCATAAATTTTCATCAATGTGCATTCCAAACAAAGCTTGGCTTGAATTAATTAAAATATTTTGGTAAGATTTTTATTCTTTTTAGGTATTGCTATTTGTCCTAAAATGAGACAGATAAAAAAAAATAATAAAAAAAAGATGTATTGCCTATATTATTTTCCCCCTACCTTTTTTTATTTGTTTTAAAAAGCATAAAATGAATCTGATGTTTTCTACTGGGGCTTCTTTTGTTTGTGTTTTAGCTACATTAGCATTTCCTTGTAAAGAAGTTTCATCAAAAAATCACAGCTGTTACTCCTACTTTAGATCAAACTTACAAGCAAGATCTTCCAATTTTTTAGCATGGAAAGGACTCAAGGAAGTTTTTGTGTAGTCCTGGGAATAGAGAAAAGTTTAGAGAGCAGAGACACGGTGCAATGTGGTGGCTGGAGCAGGACAAGGCTGTAGTCTGCATTCTTTTCCTTATTCTGCTGCCGACTGGATGCACAATCCTCAGCAGATTGCATGGTTTTAATGCCTAAAGGTCAGATCTGAATGCTATAAGCATTTTGCTTTCAAAAGGACTCCTATTATGTGTATAACCTGTGCTGGAAAAATTATTCCTTTGTCAGTGTAATTTATTCCAGTCCTTCACAATTCAAGAGTGTGATTCCCAGGACCATACCTCTTTCCATCCCCTAAAAGAATTACCTGGGTGGAAATTTGTACTGCACATATAATTGAAGTTTTCTCTCTTCAAGGATGTCAGGAACAAAGAACTTGAAAACCATTTGCACATCATGGATCTGTGCCACTGCATAATTGTTATCATGTTTCTCAGCAGCACCAGAATGCAAGTGGCTGATTTTCCAAAGTGACGATCATCTCCACTTGCTGTCTGCTGTGATGTGAGGAGTGGCTGAGCAATGCTTTAGGAAACCAGGCTGCTCAAACATGCTGCTGTAAGAGGCAGCAGTATGTAGCAGTTTAGTTGCCTCTGGTTTGCTTGGACCTCTGATAAAATCCATGCACACTGAGGATGGATACTGTAGGGTTGATTTTCCATTTTTTTTTTTCTTTTCTGGTGTTAGTAAGACCTTCAGATCTGTTATGCCTATTTTATATTGTTTTGCTGGTTCTTATTCTTTTGAGGAAGTATGGGCTTCAGCAACAGAATCTAGGCTCTTCCATACCTCTTAAAATATAGCATTTAGAGAAGTTTGCAGTAAAGGAATGAGTGTTGTCAACTACTTAGCACAAGCCACTGGAAAAATCCCTGAACTCCATACAGGCAGAATAATTACACACAAATGCATTCGGGAATCCTATGGAAAATATAGTCCAGTGACCTGGCATGGTTACAGCACAATTTAGCAAGTATGTTAGAACAAATTACTCCTTTTAGCCATAAGCCATTCTGTTTCACGCTTTTAATGAAGGCCTGTGCCACACACTAGAATACTTCTCACCTCATTACTACTCATAAAAAGCAATGATCCATTCAAAGGCTCCTCATATCTCCCATATGAGATGTAAAAGAGTCCACTCTTTCTCAATCTGGCACAAAAGAAAAGAACGGCTTCTTTCTTCAGCCTTTGATGTTGATCATTAGGATGTTTACTAGATAAAAGAACTGAAAAATTTATCTGCCTAAGTTCACTGCTGCCCTGTGTTAGCGTTCTGCCTCCCGGCCCTCGGGTCCCTACTTATAAATGTAAATCTCTTGTTGCTGTTCAGGGAAGGGAAAGGGTTTCAAGATTGCTCATGAATGATTATTTTGCTCTTTCTCTGTACATGTGCATATATTTATATATAAAAAGTATGTGACAAGGGGGAAAAAAAAGGTGGAGAGAGAAATAGTCAGTGAATTTAAAGAATATAGTAAGGCAGTAAACCAGGAACTATGAACCGAATAAAAATTAAAGGAGACATTCTGTCTGATAAGCAAGTTTAAAAAAAGGATCAGGCTTGAATTTAAGCTAGTTATTACACAAACACATTCACACATACCACACATGTACTGTATGTGGTTATGTATATTTAAAAATACAAGGGCAAAACAGCAGACAGCATTTTCTGATGGAGGAATGTTCTTATTTGTTAGCAATAAGCCCATATCAATTACTTTATTTTTGCTTTTGCTTGAAATAGTCCAATAAAGTACTCTTATTTTGGCAGCAATTCTGCTATTTCAGTATGTCTTAGCAAAACACTTTCAAATAGATTCTGCATTGCCTAATCCAGCACTGCGATGGCAAGTTACCAGCTCATGGGCATTGCATTCAGTGACACAAGGTGAACTAAAGTCTGTACCAACCTTCTGGTGTTTAACCCATCCTCAAAAATGGGGTGGGGGGGAGGCAAACGGTTAGAAAAGAGTTGGGTCATTCATTCCAGTGGGATGCTGTTCTGATTCTATCATTTGAGATGGCCCAACTCAAAATCAGAATCACAATTGCTCTTCTAATTTCTCTCTAGTTGAGTCAAAAAAGCCATGGTTTCTTTGAGAGTTTTTAGTTAGTAAGGGTCATTTATGCGCAGTGATCTAATCCAGAACCACAAACTTTAAAATTTCATATAACGTATGTGAAAAACTGAAATAACCAAGGCCTTAGCAACGTGGGACATATCTTAAACATACAGAGCAGCCATTGCCCGGTAAGGCACAAAGAAGCAAAAGGGTTCACCTCCACCAGCCAGGGAGGATCTAGAAATACAAGACCTGTCATTCTCAGTGAGGTCAGCAGTTTGCTTAATCTAGTATTCTGTTCCAGACAACAGTGTGTAATGCTTCAAAGAAACATGCAAGCTACCTTGTAATCACCAGAAGTTATACCGTGAGTAATAAACTGCTTACAAGAAAGGTTTCCCTCTTAATCTCAAAGCAGTTAGTTATGCCAGGAAGCTTGAGTATTTTAAATCCCCGGTATCTTATCCTAAGTAAGGATGTACGTTTTATTATCTGCATAAATGTCTAATCATATTTAAGTTCTGGAAAGCCTATCTTCAGAGTGCTGTAGCAGCATTATCTGATCATACCTTAAAAGGGGAGGTAAGTACACTGTTGCCATCTCTCCTTTTCCTTTAATATACAAAAGTAAAGTATGGAGTGACTCAATTCTGTGTCCAAAGACAAACAACAACAGAACTATAAGCCAGAGTTAAAATACTGGATATCAGATGCATAGCCTTCCATGCCCACAATAGGCTACAAAGTTCACATGCATATTGTTCATATTTGACTAGGAAATGTGAGGGCAGTATTTTCTTGATTATTTTCTGCTTACCGACAACTTTAAAGTAATTTAGTAAAAATATCAGTTTGTAAAGGCCAGACTATGGCATCAAGACATCCCTCTGTGAAGGTAGCCCAGATGACACTCAATCTGTGATGACTCCTCACAATTTAATGGTGTGGGCAGCATTAAAAACAAACAACACAGAATGTAGTTACAAGTTGTATTGAATAGGCACTACTGTCTGTTGTTGCAATTCTGTCCAGTGACTGTCACAACAGGGCTTTCATGAGCTCAGAAACTATATTATACAAAAATTAGTAGGGAAAAGAAAAAGGATCCACTTAAAATTTTTAACGGGTACACTTAACCCTTATTTCTTCAATGCTCTCTCAGAAAACAGTATTCAGTTGCCTAGTGCAAAATCATAGATGATTATATCGAATACCAAAAGAAACTTAAGCCATACTCCTTTTAAATAAAATTGGGTTTCTTCAGACACATACTCAGAAACATGAGCATGGCTTTAAGTATTTTGAGTACTGCTTAGCTGCATTAAAGCAGTGGCAATAGAGTAGGAAGAACAGGGGAAAAAAAAACACTTTTACAAGTGATTGACCTCTGGAATAACAGCTACAGCACTTTGTTTTATTTGGAAGCTTAAATCAATACACACATACCTGGCTGGAGGCTTATCTATCTTGAGAAAAGAATCCTACAAGTGAGTAGTAAAGGGGAGGAAGAAGACCGTATCGGCAGTAGACATGTTGACAGTGTTATTCAAACTTCTCAATATCCTCCTGCATGTGTAAATTTGACTCTTGTTTATAAATACCATTCAGTTATAATTCACAACTCCTGTTAACTTAACCTGTTGATTGTAAAATCTGTCCAAAAACATCAGAGAACAATTTAATCTGCTGTAAATGCTTCTCAGTACCAAACACAGTCATGGAATTTACGTCTGTGTTTGAAAATCCACATTTATTTTGCAACGTGGTGGTAAGAATGACAAAAGCAGAAATGGAATAAGCTTGAACCGTTTCCAGTCACAATTGTCATTCACTGATAAAAGAAGAAAAATCTCCCAAAGTCAGTACAGCTATTGGCCAATGTTCCTCTCTCCTATTGCTATATATCAGACTGCAATCAATTTCTAGATCGGGGGTGGTTGATGAAAAATGTTTAAGGGAAAAAAGCATCAAAAATACCTTTTTAACTTTATCATAGCTCAGTGGTATACCATCCTGAGAACAAGAACTTTTCATACTTCTTGTTTCAAACCCAGAACATTTAGGTCTCAGCTTATCTTTTTTACAGCTGACATGTGTATATTATTTTGTAACAAAGAAACCTGTCAGCTATATTGGACTGTTTATTACTTTGACAACTTGATTTTGACTTTTTCTGCATGATTTGCCAAGATTAGGTTTTATTTACAGGGTTTTATGCTCTAAGATGAGGTGAAAGTAAGAACAGCAAATACATCTTTTTCTCTGACATCTCCAATAATTTTACCTGGTCAAATGTTTGGATACATAGAGCTGCAGTAAAAATGCATGATTAGTACACTCCCCTGTGGATTATGAACGGAAAGCATGTGTTGGGCTTACGCACAGCCTGTGATTTACTCACAGTCAAATATACAGGTATTTGCTCTCTCTCCAGTGTCTTTAGTACCCTTTTCTTATTAAAGAAGACAGACACCAATAGATAATGAAACAAGACTGTTACGAAAAATACAGATTTGGCTTTTGAAACAAACATACCAACCAAAGTACTAGAGCACAACTTTAAAAAATATTATTGAAAGAGGAAAATATGCTGTTTATCTGTGACCCATGTTATACAAAATATCACAGTGATGTACTTTGTAGTATCAGAAGTAGTTCTGTAGTTTGTTTTCAGGATAATGGGTTTGACATCCCATGTATGCATAAAATGATAATTCACTGTATAACCATCAGCATGAAGTGGATTTTAACAAAGGCTTACTAGAAACTCCGGATTCCTTAAAAATGCACAGAGAAAATTCAGGGTTAACAATTGAAATGATGACATGATAAAAATTCAATTCATCCTTGCCTGTAGCAGTGTAAATGGCAGTTTTATGGTGAATTTTGTTATTTTAAAGCATATGCACTGAAGCAGTCTCTCTCATCAGAACCCTGTTCATCATAAAGCTGCTCACTCTTACTTAACACGCCACAAATGGAATAATATAGTAACTTGAACAAATGCAGCTCCTTTCGAAATGCTCTTTTTAATGAGTGTCATCAAATCTGTGGGTTTACTTTGGTCTTACAAGCTTTCCTGCTTGTTACACAGCTGAGAAAAGCCTGCTTGTTGCAGGCGGGGGTGTGAGTGCCTCAGTAGATGGCACCCTTCTCACTGACTAGGAGGGAACCCAGCACTCAGCCCTGATGCTGGGATTGCCTGGTAGCTCCATGCATGAAAAAGTAGCCGGCAAATAAGCAAGGCTATCGTGACTTTTCAGTTAAGGGACTGCTCCTGTGGCGGGTGCCGAATGTCCCACACATGATGTGCAAGAGCTGTGAGACATCCCGACAAAGTCCACGAGGAGCTCGCAGTGCACAAAGTTAATCGCAAGGATAAACCCTTGTAGGAGGCCCTTTTGGGGCAAAAAGTTATCTACTGATGGCTATAAAGCATGCAGCACATAGCTTAGTACAACATATATACTGTGACCAGGATTTAGGCCTTATTCAGTCATACTGCTTTACTCTTTAAAGACTGTAGATTGAAGAAAATGGTAATACATCAGCTTGTTTGCTGTCTCTGACTGAATTATTAAGAGTTAGGGTTTATTAATGTTCAAAGGAAGTCTCCTACTTATCACTAGGTTACTGAAGATTTGAAATTAGAATCTATTTAAGTGAAGATATTTTTAGAAGTAAAATAGATGTGCAATTTGTTATAATTTGTTTCTTATGGTTTTATTGAGCTCTACATTTACCAGTCCCAGGTTTTTTATCTGAGACACTACATGGTTAATGCCTTTCTGACTAAGGTACATAAAATAATCAATAGTTTTTGATCATCTGGTTTTGGTAATAAGTGCCATGACAGGTTATATGTAAGGTGAGCATGTTTTCAAGATAAAAAAGGGGCACTTTTGTGGCAGTATTTTCTACAGCCATGAAATACTCGAGTGCTCTGTATTCTGGCTTCTTTCTTTGATCTGCTCTGGCTGGGTCAGAAAAGCTTCACCTGGAGCAGATCAAAGAAAGCCTGAGCAATGCCTCTTCCTCCTGAACCTCTCTCTCCTTCACTTCCCTCTGCTCTATGGTGCTGGAAATCACAAAAAGAAGGGAAATTAAAGGAACCTTCCCCTGCAGGCCACATCTCTTCCAATCTCAAGCACAGAATTTTATGTCTTGATCAGACCAGACCATCAGGCCACCAGGCTCACTTATGTTGCAGGGCTGTCACTCAACAGGTTATGATGGGCTTTGGACAGTGAGTACCAAGGAACATATGCTCTCCCTGTGTTCGTGGTCCCACATCATTAGCAAGACTGATGAACTTCCACAAAGTGGTTGAGTTAGGTGGAACCACTTACACACATAAAATTAGACACATGACATGTTCAGTGTGAAACAGGACTGTAGTAAATATGTAATGTCTGTGCAAAGATATGACAGATAGGAACAAACGACAAGAAGAAGGAGCAGAGACAGGGGGTTTCCATCATTAAAAAATCCCCCACCCTCTAACAAAAAATAAATTATGTGAATGAAAACGTGACACTTGAAATTTTAAGAAATTTGAAAGAGCCAGGATAGCAGAGAATCTTCTAAACCCCAACATTGCATCTATGAAATAGACCAGGATTGATGGATATTTTAGGAAAAAGAAAAAAAAGAAAAAAAAAGTCATTAATAAAAAACTATGTATTTTCCCAATGAAATTATGAAACAACCTAAGTAAAGGTTTTCTAGTAAAAACATTCCAGCAGACATCAAATTAAAATGAAATTTCTTTTGAAAAGGAGATGGGAATAAAAAAAATCTTCAAGCAAAGTTGTGTTTTAATGATTATTACGAGTAAAATGGCTAGAAGACAATAAATTTGCTAAAAAATATAATTTCTAGAAAGTAATAAGTTAAAATATGATAAAACCAACTATGCTGACATAGGTTTATGTTTACTATTTTAACAGCCAAATAAAATAGTTCATTTAAATGAAAAAAAAAAAAAAAAAGTAAGTTAATACTACTAGGGTGCTTCTGATCTGTGAAATCCATAGAAAATATTGGAATATTATTTTAAAATGGCTTTGCTTCGGTGAGTTATCTGATAGCTTGTTTGCTGGTGATAGATACCAGGTATATCTGCTGACTTTTCCTTTGCTTCAAGGGAGAATCATTGTGATATGGCAGCACAGGACAGATCTGACTGCTGGGCCAGCACTGAAGCAGTTAATTGCAAGAGAGGGGAATTGTCTGCAGGAAAGGGAGCTGACAAAAGATTTGCCACAACTTTAGAGAGGAGAAAGCAAAGAAATGGACCTTGCTTTAGCTCAGCTGTAGTGAAGGCAAGCTTTCTTTATATTAGCAGTTGGTTGCATTTCTGGGCATCGTTTACAAAGCATTCTCCAATATTAATGTAAAAAGAATTTATAAGCAATGCTTCATACGTGTAAATCATATAAAACACTGATTTAAAGTTACTTTTTTCTTTCTTGTACATTAAATTTCAAACTGCAGAAAACATACATATTTAGCTATACAAAACTTTGCTCCTCTTTGCACTGGTGTAAATGCTGGGAAGCTCCATTGTAGCCAAAAACACAATTTGGTACATCCTACCTCAGGAGTCATTTGATCTAAAACGGTATTGTGAGATTAAGCCTCATAAAGCTTGTAGTTTTGAAATGGCTGTCAGGAATGCAGAAATTGCAAGTACAGGAGTAAAAATGCATGCTCCGTAGTGATATAAAAGCCATTCCCAGATGTTTTCTTTTTAAAAACTACAAGGCCATCCCTAGCCTGGGAGGCACATACCCATTTAGAAGTCAGCAGACATGCAGGTGATACTTGGGCTGATCTTGTTAATTTTTGCAAAGTTGATAGTAGTTTAACCTTCCCTTTCTTGAGCAGCTTTATACTGGTTCCAACTTCCTTTTGTCTGCAAGGGAGGGAGGAGATAGAACTGTGTCCACTCCTGATCTGAAATATGTTCAAACGCAAACTCTGTATTGAAGTCTACCTGAAAGATGAGAGAGGTGAAATACTTGCAAGTACTTGGAACTGTATTTACATAAGGGAACTCAGGCTCATTTCTACTGTAGAAATCCCTAGGACTCACTAGTTCGATAATAACTTTTTTCTCTAAAACAAGAATTGTTCCTTCTGTCTAGGAGTCATTTCAAAGGACATAAACTGCAAAATTTATCAGAATAAATTTAATAAACAATATTGTGACATCTGTGGAAAATGTAACACTGACATGAAATTTCATTTCCATGTGAGAAATAATATTTATACCAAGATATGAATGGATTATTTTGGCTTTGAGTAAAAACCTAGTAAGAGAAAGACAGAAAGAGAAAGGATGTTCTATAACAATCACTGTACAAATCTCTTTTGCACTTATTTCCTATCCTGAAATGCAAAGTTTACTGCTCCACTTGCTTCTTAAAGAATGATTTCAGCTGTTCTAATGATGCCATTTAAAAGCTCCAGGAAGATCTGGCTTACTACCAGTATTAATATCCTTTACCTAAGTATGATAGAGAGATAGCAGATGTCTGAACCTTCATGAACTGGAATGCAAGCCTAGTAGAATGGAATATTCCTTACCTATATATATATACATAAATTTGGAAACTGTAAGAACACTCCTTATTTTGTTGTTTCTTTAGGACCTTAAATCTCTACAAATTACTGTTGTAGAAACACAGTGCAACAAGCAGCTAGCACATAAAATACTTAAGCATTACAGAGAATAGGAATGCAGTCCAGAACATCTCTCTGCCAGGAAAAACTATTTCATCCTGGTCCACAGTTATGTTTCTTCTTGCTCTCTTTGGTTTCATCAGTTTTGCAATTCTGGGTCTCTGGGGGCCCAAGCTCATATGGGTTACCAAGCTGCTCTCCAGTCAAAAGAGAGATGGGGGCTTGAGGCTTCTTAGTCTTCGGATGGATGGCAATCCTGCTCTGCCTCTCAGCAAGTGTTCTAACCACTTGACTGAAGCTGATAAAAGGCTTTGGATACCTTCTTTAACCCTTGCTTAGGGTGGTTCAGTTTCCTAAACTTAAATTATAGACGTAAGACATAACTTATTCCAGAAGCTGAAATGCAAGCCACTCCTTGGGCATTTCCCATTGTCTGGTTCCAGCAATGGTTTAACTGCACATTCTGAGCAGATATGGCTAAACAGAAACCCTTTAATGAGTTTGGAATGAAGAACCTACTTTCCAAACCTTCTGAGCAGCTCACAAATTTTACATAGAGCACAGCAACACTGCTCCCTCAGAAGTGCAATTGTGAGCCTTTATGTATCAGCTAAAGGGGTCACTTGCGTCACTTTAGGGACTTGTGGGACCTGAGAATGTGTTCATGAAGTCTATATTTGTTTTCTGAGAAGAAAACCTCAAAGAATATATTTGCAGTTCCTCTTGGTTTGCGATTGACATATCACCAACCGAGTAAAATCTTGCTGTGTTATTTTCACATGTTAAAGTAATCGGTATAGTTCTATGGTACTGCAAAAGTTCAGACACTTGCACACCAGAAGTCAGAGGCTGAGGAGCCTTAGCTTGTACTGCTTCACTTTGGACTGCAGGTTTTGTCTGCTAACTGATGGAAAAAGGCCATCAGGGGCTTGCATCATTTCCAGCGCAGACTACCTTTGATTCCTGATGTGGGTCTACTGCTGCCATTGTGTATTATACAATAAACTGTTTACATAGCAGCCTTTTGTTACAGGTTTTAAATCTTCTCAGGCTGCCAGTGCGAGGTGGAGGCTGCCAGCTGGCAGACAGAGAGGTGCTTGTGCTCCAGCTGTTGGAGGTAATTAACAGCCTGAACTGTCAGAAGGTGACAGCCGGCAGAAAGTTCCTGCCCTGGGGTCACAGCTGGATTCCGGCAAGTTGCTCCTTGATTTACCAGTAAAACTAATAACATGAATAATATCGGCATTAAATTATCAAACAAGGGGGACAGAGCCCAAGTTATATTTTCTAGCCCAAATTAACAGGCAAAGAATATTGGCATTAATATTTTGAAGCAAGTAAGTACGATTTACTCACTTATGGGGGAAAAGTGTCCCCAAAAACTAGTATACCAAAAATTTGGTGGACATAATATTACAATGGTTGCAGACCTTAAGACTGTTGGGTTGACACTTTCCTGAAATCGTAGAAAATTGAACTAATATCTAGCATTAGTAATCTGGGCAACAATTATTAGCCACAAACTTTTCATTTAAGTGCTATACTCAAAATGTCACATTAGATTTACATTTGCTCCAAATAACTGGCTATAAATAGAAATGTAGGAATTATTAATTTTGCTGTAATAATTATTTATTTTAAAAACTATTGCTAGTTCTCAGAGCATTGAATCATGTGCTTAGCTTCAACTTTAACCAAGAGCATAAATACGGTGAATTCAGCAAGTCATAAGTGCTCCTTTTTTTACCTGGAAGTCAAAATATTAATTCTTGGCACTTTTAGTCAATGACAGTAAAAACACTACATATTTGGTCAGCTGAATATTAAGACACGATTGACATGAGTATTTGTGGAACTTTGTGCTTTGAAATTATAGTATCTGATGATGACACTCCCAATGCAATTAATGTTGGTTGTGATTTGTGATATTCTCTCCACTCAAGTTTCATTTCATAGTGTTGTAATGTTCATAGTGTTTGTAACTTTGAGGTTCTTTGGGATGGACTGCAGAAATTCCTGTTTGAGCTGGATGAAAAAAATCCACTGATCTGCTGCTCACTCCAAGCTCCTTCTTTTCCCTGGTGCTTTGTGCTATGAGTGTACAAGAAATCATAAGTGTCAGACACACAGCACTCTTAACCAGAAGCAAGTAGAGAGGTTTACAGTTTTTGCTCTACAAAACTTCTGATACTTCTTTTTAAAAAGTGACAAATGTTACAGGAATGTATCATAGAAGTTATAATTTGAAAATATGCATTCCTAAATACCTCTGCTTAATGAGCTCTGACACAATGTGCCGGTCTTTTCAGTTTTGTGGAACAAAGAGGGTAGAACAAAAAACCCAATGCCACAGACCATTGCATTATGAATAAACCAAACCAAAGTTCTTAAAATTACTATAGAACTACTTAAAATTCAGAAAGAAGGGTTTTGGTCATAATTTTCTTGACAGCAATGCTAATTGGCCAAGAAGCTATTCTTTCTGCAGAAAACAATTCCTTACATTTTCTCCAGCCTGATAGGGTAAAACCACTTTTTATATCAGTGTGTCTTTTATCTTTATGATATCCGACAGCTATCCTCATCTACTGTAAAGTGGTGTAAATTGGCTTCTGGGAAGATATGATGATTGATGTTAGCTGAACATTTGGCTAAGATGTTAATTTGCAAAGAGCAGTCAGGAAATAAAATTCTTCAGCTGTATATCAGCTCTTATGGTGGTTTATACTGTGATCCCAGGAAGCTTTAAGATATTTTCCTACAGCCATGAATGATAACCAGCAAAGCAGCACAGTGATATTTTCCCACATGCACACATTTGGAAACTACGTTTTAACTGTGCTATCCTTTTTTACCGAAATTTTGATGTGTGAGTAACAATTAATTAGTCTCTTCCTGTTTAGGACATGCTTTGATATGCAAGAGAAAAAAGTAATGGTAATAAGTTTCAAAATCATAAGCATTCTAAGTAGCAAGAGTAAACCTGAAACAAGTAGAAACTTCAGAAAAGACCAGAATGCTAGCAGACAAAACATTAGAATAGATAAAAAGAGAAGCTAAAGCACTGCTCTAGCTTGCTGTTATATGTTTCCGTCTAAACTAAGTCTGTTGCACTCTAGAGTCTTGCCTCCTTTACTGTACACACTGGAAGAGAGGATAGCTTCCCTCTTTGTGTATTTCATAGGGCGCACTGAGGTTGTGTTCCAGTCTGAAGTTAGGACCTTGCCCATGCTCTCAACCCGGTCCAGGGATGGGAATGGGCACCCAGCCCAGAGCTTCCAAGGTACCTATAGAAAGCTTTAGAACATGTACTAAAATCTAAGCAAACACATGTGCTCCATGGATGGCTATCCATTAGAGAGCACAAGATTCCTGAGAAGCAATCCACACTTAGCTATTCAGCAGGGTGGGGAATGGGGAAGGATTTTGCAACATTTCAGTGCATTGCCTTTTTTCAAAACACATAGTTGGTGTGGATCAGTCCTGAATTCTTAGGACCATTGAAAGATCACTCTTAAACGTTTTACTGGCATTTATAGCTATGCCATGTCTCAGTACAATTTTTTAAACACCCGATTCCACACCCTTTTAACTTAATGAGAGATTTCCCTTTTACAGCAATGGGAAGAAGACCAAAGCCTAAGGGAATATTAAACATCCAAAATACAAATTCAATCTGGGTAATATTACCTTAAGTTCTCAGCCCATGTGTTCATTCATTTTACAAAACTTTGAGAAAAGCGCTGGACAGCATTCATTTCTAGCTGTGTAATACAGTTTTCTCTTCAAGGAGAAAAATAATTAGAAAGAAAAAAAAAACAAGAAAAGGAAGAAAAGTAAAGATTTGTAAATTAAATTTTCAAATTAGAAATCCTGAACTGACAGTAAATTTTGGCAGGAGGAAAAAACCTTACCCTGTTAGTGCAGCTTTCAGGCCACACAGGAGCCTTTACAAAGAAACACACAATAACCCACTGATATTAATAGGAGAGATGCTTACAAACCAATAAACTAATAAATACACATAAGAAGCCCTTTTCAATTCATTCAAATAAAAAAGTGTTTAAAAAAGCTGAAAACAGAAAATAGTTGAGGTTTAGAAAAACTACCTCAAATAAATCAGCAATACCTAATCTCTGAAGTTTTAAACCATCAACAGTTCCCTTCATTTAAGCTAAAAAGTCACTAATTTGTCCTATTCCAAATATCTATTCGCAAAAAAATATTCTATGTGACATATTCTTTAGCTGATATCATTTCCTGAAGATAATATTAGCAATTCATATTGCTGACAATATTCATGTTTATATTCTTCCCTTTCCATCACTCCTTTTCCCTCCATTCTGGTGTACACAACCCTATAGTCAGTAGATGTCACTAATATAAATACTAACTTCTTCAGATTGCCTCGATCCTAAATCTACTATGATTATATGTTGCAGTAATGACTCCTCCTTTCCAGCACTGCCCTTGGGCTTGGACAGCTGACTCCAGAACTTGCCCTGACAAATGAGTGTTGCCCAGTGTTCTGAGCAGGTGGCTCTTCTCCTAACAGCTGAATTTTATAAGCAATAAATTAGCCTGGTACTCAACAGGAATAAAGAGCTAACAGTACTGTTAGCTGCACTAGATAATGCCAAGATGGGTAAAATGTTTAATACTCTGTTGATTCATGGTTCACAAAAAGTAGTTTACAAAAGTTCTGTGATTAGCATTGACAACAGGGTAAAACCTCAGGCTACAGTGAGTTATATAAGACTTCACATAGATATTTAAGTGGTGAAGTAATCCTAGAATCATTAGAAATTAGAGAAGCTGCAGAGGTCAATGTTCTAGAGCACCAGAAAAGGACAAACATGGTGCTTATTCCCAACAGTGGGGTTAGGCAATGTCAAAGAACCATGGAAGAGCAAGCCCAACTTCAGACTATTGAATAATAAAAAGTACTGTTTAATTTTCTATTTTGTCTAATTTTGTTATTCTAAACACTTGAAAGATTAACAAATGATAAGTAACAGCCAAAAATTATGTACTGTATCCTTACCTCATTAAAACAGTCAATAATCTTTTGCATAACCTAATTGGGAAGAAAACAAAAAAAAAAAAAAACACAACAAAATAAATGAACAAGACACAAAACCTACAACAAACAGGAAAGAAACTTTTCTACCTGACACTACTATAATGAGGGTACCAAAGAAACTGGAAAACAGTATGCTGAAAAGCTAAGGCTCTACTGAAATCTATCTTGAGTCTGATACCATGCAGCCATTTCATTAATGCCTTAGGTGGTACAACAGGCAATAAGTTTATTAAATTCTTATATGATACCAAGCTGAGAGGAGTGCAGACATTTTGGTGGACAAGGTTAGAATTCAAAATAATCAAGACAAATGGCAGAAAAAAGCTGTAATAATTAGAAAGCAATTCAATCAAGACATATCAAACATTTAAGTAGGAACAATCAGCTTCATGAATGTTGTATGAGAAATGGCTTGCTTAGATAACAGTCTTACAGAAAAGGATCAGGATGGTATAGCTTATCACATGAATCAAAAGTGTCTTAACATTTCAGTAAAACAATTACAATGGGAAGTACAAACACAAGAGCTGTATGTGCAATACCCAGTTTTGCAATTGCTCTATCAAGATTGGACAAGGTTTGGCATAGGACAAAAATAAAAAAAGATCACAGGTCAAGAAAATGTGGATTTCAAGGAACAGCAGCTACAATGGATTATTTCTGAGAAGAAAAGACTAAGATGCATGACATAACTATATAAAAGTTTACTGCAAAGAAAATTATATTAAATTCCTCTTCATATCTACTATAGGAAGGAAAATAAGTAATGAAGTTAATTTGCATCAAGGATATTTAGACTGGAATTTTCCCCCTGCTATCTCTCCAAAGGGTACTGGAGTAGACAGAGGAACAGATTACATGAGGAGGTTGTGGGATCTCCATTTCTGGAGTTTTAAAAGAACAGACTAGGCCAGCTTCTGTCAGGAATGTTTTAGTTCTAGTTTACTTTTAGAAATAGTTTGGAGAGCAGACTAGATGACCTGTGATGGTCACAGTTACTTGAAGAGTTGAATAATATAGTAAATGTATTTCTTGTGAGATGCACAATTTATTGTGTGGATTTCAAATCAAAACAAGCAGAAATGTGAATTCCTACTGGAATTACAAGAACTGTGTAAATTATGTATAGTCCTGGATTACTAACAGGGATTGTTCGCCAAAGACCTTGAACCCTGTGTAATGTGAAAAAGGCAGCCAGAATAAATTTATGAGACTAAGATGTAATCCCATCAGTCAGGCACAAAACTTGCCTTGATTTCAGAGGGACCAAGACTTGGATAGCTTTTTTTTAAGGTCTGGTATTAAATAATGCAAAATATGCCATGTCCATTGTTATTAAACTGATATACATAAATGTAAATATTTCAGTTTAATATCTTGTTAGATTGTTGGTGTAATTTCAATGTGACTAGTTTAACAAAACAAAATGCTACTAGTCAAGTAAATCTATCTGCAAGAAATATTTAGGAAGAAGTCTGCAATCCAAATTCCCTATTGCCTTTATTTCTTTACAAAGTTGTATACATGAGGAAATAGCACCAAAGACCTATTAGTAATAGTTATTTCCTAATTGCAGTGGGAAGCATCCTGCATGTTTAAATAAATATTGTTAACTCTGACCTCTTGGTTTGCCAGGACTGATAAGGCAATTGTTTGACCTATATGAAGCACATACAGTATGCATGGACTGAAAGCAGCAGGAAAACAGGAAACAATAAATCAGAAATTAGGGCACTGATTGTTGTAGCTAATTACATCAGACTTCTGCTTAATTTCTCACTCTGTCATTCTAACCTGATTTTCTTGCCAACAGACTTTGCAAATTGCTGGTGTCACGTACATACAGCAAACAATAATCTTTAGTTACTATGATTGACAAATGAATGAGAAGGAGAACATAGTTTATTATGGAAGAATGAACTGTGACACACACCAGATACCTGCTCAGATGCTTTTTTAATTCACTTACCTAGATTTGCTGCATGTTACATTTTGCCAGAACCACAGGTTTTGGCATCACAACAGGATAATTGACTTTGTGTCATGGTTTGATAATGCTGGACAAAGAAGGAAAAATGAGGCTATAAAAGAAAAAAAATGGTAGAAATTGATTTCCACTGCAAGAAAGATAGAGTGATAACTAGAAAAATTAAAGCAATTCTGAAAATAATATGGTTAGAATTAGGCATATTAATCAGCATGTTGTTTAATCTTGATGTTCTTCTCCTAATGCTGCACACCAGATAACTTGCTGTCCTTATTATTGTCTCTTTTTACATTACTTCACTTTCAAACTATAATAACTTTCATTGTCCTGTTTCATTTCTGCCATCAGCATCTTCAGATGGCATAAATTAGCACAACTTCCTTCAAATTAGTGGAGCTGTATCAGACATTTTCCCATAGCTGGGAATATTTGGTAGAACATAAGCAATTGATTTTTAAATGTTTAAATGACAACTTGTCCCTTTTTATCCATGTAAAAGTCATTAGCACACTCATTAATACACTGTCTTTAAGGTACATGTTTTTCTCTAGACCAGCAGGTTGCTGACATTGTTTTGAGAGGTCAAGCCACACTGTGACACCTACATGAAGTTGGTGATGGAGAGAGGTGCAATTTTCACTTTTCTTTATGTCTGTTAGACTCCCATTAGCATGAAGTCAAGGCTAGTAGATCCAAATGGACACACTGGAGAAGTACCAGGAGGATAGATATTGTATCATTATTGCCTTTAACAGGCTGCAGGTTTTGTATTATGTATTCTGAAACTACCCTTATGATTTAGCAAAGGAACATCTGGGAAAAAAAAAAAAAAAACAAAAAAAAAAAAAAAAAAACCCAAAAAAAAAAACAAAAAAAAAAAAAAACCCAAACAAAAAAAAAAAAAAAACCCCACTAAAAAAAACCACCACCAAAGATCTCCATCCCAATATAATGCTTTATTCATGTGGTATGGCCATATATCATATTCCTCTAATGTTATTTCAACTATTAAAAATTATTTTGTTCACAATTATTTTCACATCTGCTTCATCCTTTTCCTTTGGGATTTTTATTTGCAACTTTGTAAAAGCAAAGCTCTAGAAAGCAACCAAAAGGCCAACATGCTGGTGGGTTTAGTTATGCATTTCCAAAGGTCTTCCATTCTCTTCCCAGAGGGTCATCACATCACCACTACTGACTTCCCAACAGTGGGAAGGTCCTGTAGTGCTCCTTTTAGGGGACAATTATGCATTCATTAACTGCTTTGTACCACATTATGTGTTTCTATATGCAATTAGAGATTAAAATTTTCAATTTGGGGGTTAAGTTGCAATAATTTGCAATCCTTGAATATTTATTTTTTTAAAGTATAACACATTTGTTTAACCTTTTCTGCCTATCCTCCAATTTGCCAGTTCATTCAGATTACTGTTTTGTTGAAACTGCTTCATTTTCTCTGTCCCTCTGGCTTATTTTTATTTTTCTTATTGATAGGTTGATGATCAGCTTCTTTTAAAACTGGAAACAAAAAACAAATCTTATGTCCGATATACTGACAGACGTATATGTATGCAAATATCAGATTAATAGATATTAAACCTTACTTGAAAGACTTATGCTTTACCTGTAGCAACAACAAAGCAAGTGTCTTGCTGTAGGAAAATTGTTACCTTATCACTGCAGATAAAGCAGTAACATTACATGAGAGCACAACTTGATGCTGGCTGCTGTGAGCCGCATCGAAACACTTCATGTTGATGAGGGAGCCAGCTGAAAACACTGAGGTACCCACTGGTCTTTAAGTAGTGAAAGCACCAAGCCAGGGACTTGCAATACAATAACCTTAGGAGATGCTAAGAGTGTAGAAGAAGCCCTGTAAAAATTCCAGTTACTTTCTGATTTCCCTCATGTTATCTTGTCAGATTCCTGGCCTTGTTTTGGAGACGGCCAGTTCATCCATCTCCATATAGAAGACAAGCATAGTCTTGTTTGTAGCATTATTATCAAAGACTAATGCATGGGTAAAGCAAACAAACAAACCCCTAATCCAGAGCTATTTTAACTACAGCATTAGAGCTAGGAATCCTGCTCAATACCTCTCTTTATGCATGACAGCTAACGGGACTGCTGATATACTAGAAACATATTCTTAAAACTATGTGATACAACCAAGCTTTTATTTTTAAATGGGTGACTCCATATCACCTCTGTTTTGGTTCTGCTGCGCCCTAGTTGAAGAAGTTTTAAGAACATCACAATTCTGTTCAATATTTTAATTTTAAATAAAGATACAGACAAACCAAACTTTGAGAAAATAGAGTACCTCCTTCTAACAAAGTGTCTTTGCATAGCCTAAGATTTAAATAGTGGAAAAGCTTTTAGATTGAGTACACAGAAATACAGACATCACACACACAACATTATCTTTTGTTAGAATAAAATAGTTCTGCAGAATACAGCAGAAATTCACTTTGTTATTTTTCCTTATAACCAAATAATAGTTTTGTTTTGAAAATTGATTCAGTAACATCTCAGTCACTTTTCAAAACTCAAAAATTAATGAAAATTGAGGAATTCATACTTCTGCTGATTTTTTTCTCTTTGCTATTTAACACCCACCTGTTTGCCTCTTACTATAGATTTTAACCTTTAACATTAACACACAACAATCTGGAATCTGCCCCTCTGCATCAGGCTCTGTACAGAAGTCCTATAACTAGACCACCCCTTCACAGGTAAGAAAATCCATTAAACCCTGTGAATTTTCACAGTGGATAAGCCTAGATTAATTTGACCCAGATGTTTGTCTAATAGTGTGCATGGGAACATTCACAGTGTCCCCTACCAGTTTCTCCTGTGGTGGTCCAGCCTTAGTACTCTCTGGACTCTAATCTAAAACATGTAAGAGTACCAGCTGGTGCAGGACTTTGTAGACAGATTTTCGTTATTCTGTTTGCGTGACTTTGATGTATTCCTTTGCTTTGAATATGAATACATGTAGAAGTAGGAGGAAAAAAAATGAAGAATCGTGTGCCGGAACTAAATTAAAAAAATTCAGTCTCTTTCTTGTAAGATTTTGCAAAATCATGTCCTTGATTTTATATTACACAAGCAAAGGGAAGTGTCATTATGAGCACTGTAAAAATTAAGAGCCAAATCTGCCATCATAGGCACCTACGCAACCCTTGCTGAAGGCAGTCGGTTTGAGCAGATGTAAGAGAGGTCTGAATCTGTTCCATTAGTCTTTATTTGCATGTAACATATTTGGGTTAGTTTATACCTTATTTTAAAGACAAATAGATGAGCATTAACTGCTAAGTAATCAGATGTTAAACCAACATGTGTATGGATGTGAGAAGCCTGAGTTATTGTACCAAAACAGCCCACAATATAAAACAAGGGTTTTTATAAAAAAGCCTCCACATTTTACTAGACTGAAATACTGAGAAGCAGCCCTTGCAGTTAATCAATGGGTCAAAATGTGAGTTGCCCATACCCCAAAGCTGTGCAGCTGAAAAACATTTCTAAAATTGACCTTGGCTAAAACACAGTACATAACTAAAAGGTGTTCTCACAAGCCTAGCCCACTGGAGACACAATAATACATTGGCAAGATCAAAAGATGTAACAGTGTGGGCAGACAAATTTTTCAAAAGGGCAAGATGAATCTTCAAGGTCTCATTATCCTCTCTCAGTATTACAGATTGGCAGATAATAGCATTAGGCTGGTTTTAAACATGTATAACTGAATTGGGCCTTGTATAATCGGAAAGTTGGCATATCACAGACCAATTTTGTTTGTATGAATAATGCAGTGAAAATCCAGGGATACGTCTGGAAACTCATGCACTAGGTAAGATGAGAATCAGGCCATGCCTGAAAATTGCAATTAGGCATAAATTGAAAGAAAAAAACAACATTTTGAAGTGTCTAAAGCTGAGCTTATTATGCATCTGTCAGATGCATAGCTAAAAGACTGCTCATATCCACAGGCAAAGTAATGTATAATTCTGTAGTCATACTTGTCTTAGGTCTGTTTGCGAAGATGCAACACACATTTTGAGCTAAGCTTCACACTATATTAGTATGAACATACACGGAACAGGTCAGAATTGCTCAAAACCGTGAACAGAGCTATCTTGCTTATCACAAACTCAAGTTGAGACTGTCAGAATGGTGAAAATTAATTTTAAAGACAAAGCTAGTAATTAATCACTGGGTAACATTTAACTTAGACCAATTAATTGCCTCTAGACTATTAAATCTTTATTCATCAAATTCAAATGTATTAAATATTTACAAACATTGAAAAGTCAAGCCATCCAAATGGATTTCAGGTACTTCATAGATCAGCCTCTGACCTGACAGATTTGTTTAGTCCTATCCTCAACAGCTTTAAGGAGCTACCTTTTTCAGGAAATATTTCAGGAAATTAATGATTTTATTTACATACTCTTGAATTTCTTATCATTCAACTATTTTGAAGGAAAAAGCAATCTTTGAAATTCTAGTTCCTGGAAAGATTTGTATTCCAAATTTATACCATCCCTTCAGTGAGATGCCTCATTCTGCCTTCAAGATAAGATTCCAGGCATTGCTCAGATACTTGAGAATAATTTATTGTAGCCACACAAAAGTCAGATCTAAATCCTTTTGGTCCATGATGCCACAAACTAGCAGTTCAAAGTTCAAAGGAGGAGGCCGACAGATGCAATTAAGTTATCACTGTTGGGATAACTGTAACCCTTGCTGGGCTTTTAGCACTTCTGGGACTGAAGGTTGTGAAATGTTAAAAAAAAATAATATTGCATTCTCCTCAACACTACTTATATTTTCATTGCATAAATCACAGCAGTTGCAGTAAAATACATCCAGTGAATGATTTCCTGCACTAAGGAAAAAATCCAAAATCTTGTTTCCTGATGACTACAAACTTCTCTTGACAAACCTCCAGTGCCAAATGTGGTTTCCATTTACTGTTTTGGGATTTATTTGTCTATGCCAAAGTTCAGGTGTGCCAGCTCTTTGTAATAAGCCATTTGGATGAAAGCTTGGCTAGCTCAAAGGATTCTGATGTATTTTATTGCTGCCTTTTAAGATTATTGTTCAGAAATACCAACTCTAATTTTGAAATCAATTAGCCATGCAGTCTGATGAGGTGTTGGCCCAGCTCAGGTTCACACCCGCTGTCCACAGATTATTGTTAAGTTGAGTCAGGTCCTTAGTGCTGCTCTGCGTTCGCAGGCATCTGGTGTACACATGTTTGATGTCCTCACAAAACGACGCTGATGGCTTAAATGGCAAGGCTCTAATGAAGAAAGCCTAGCAAGTTTGCTGCTGTTTGCCAGCAAAACATGACTTTTACAGGGCTGTGTAAAATTCTTTTTTCCCCTTGTTTAACTCTTCCATGTCAAAAGAATATAAATCTTCTCTGTAGAGTGGCGATTCAGCAAAGGTGACGAGAACAAGACCTGAGGGTCCACCATAGACTTGCAGTAGAAAAATCCCTCTGGCCTTCTGCACCTTCCTGGCACCTGCATGGCCTGTACAACTGTGTGCTCAAAAAGCACTGCCTCCAGAGGGAAGGGCATCTGCCTGCACTGGCCAATGAGCTCCATGGAAGGCAACGACATGGCAGAGTCAAAAAGAGAGGTACCCCAGATTCTCTGGGGAAAGGTGAGTGAAGAAACCATCAAAAGGGTTTACGCTGATTTTGCCATTACAAAATGTCACAGTAATACAAACAAAGAATGAATGTATAAGGTTATTTTCCATCAGATCTTTGCAGCCTAGGAAGATTTTCTGCAGGTTTTCCAGTTTTGTGCACAAGATCTGAGAATACTATCTCAGAGACATAAATACAAACTAAAAATAACCCAAACAAACAATCAAAATCCCCAAAACCAACTAAAAAACCTGGGGTCCTTTTATGTGTGCAATGGACTTAAGTATTTATTCCCTTTGATTAAGTACTTTTTTTTCCCTTTGAAAATAACGATTTCCTTCTTTTAACCTAAAAATATTCCATTAAATTCCCCAAGGTAAGCAACTGAATATCAGCAATATTAGCCATACCCATAGAAAAGTAACAGCAGGGATGTGTGATGAGTTATTTTTACCCATTATCTCAAATGATAGATGCTAAAACACTGATCTAATAATCTCAAAAGAACAATTTATCAAAATCAGTCCTTCATTCCACCCATATTTAGGGAATGTTAAGTACTCACAGGTTGAATTTGAGCCAAATTTTTATTTTTTTCTGAAGACAAAAGCATTTTGGTTTTTGTTTATATTAACTGTAATTGTCATGTCATCATTAAGAACAATTGTCCTCTATACTGTAGAAAAAAAAAAGAAATAAGTATAAACAATTAATCTAACTCACAGCTATCAGGTATGAAAATGTATCTGGATGAGGAGATGAATGTAACAGATGAATTCTCTCTGTATAGAATACATATGTATATAAAATATATGTATAAAGAAAAGTATCTAAGGTCTCTGCCTTACAGGTATAGTGAGCAGGAGATTCAGAATCTGCCTTTACATTAGAAGTCAGGTGCATAGTTATAGTGGGTGTATTTTTCTCCTTCTGAGGATTTTTTTTTCCTGTTTAGACACACCACCAGCCCCATACAGTTTTGTATTGATGTAACCTTCTTTCAAGATCAAGTCTGAAAAATACCAATTTACAGCTTCTAAAAACAACCATGTTTCAGTATTCTCCCAGGTTGCAACTCATAGGTCTGTATAGCCCGGTATCCCACCACCAACAGTGCTCACATAGGGATATAAGAAAACAAGCACAGAAAAATCTGATACAATCTCTCAACTTCTGGCAACCTCTGGGCAGTTTCCTACATGTTTAAAAGTCACTGATGCATCTGTCTTCCAAGAATCAGATTGGTTCTGTTTGAATCCAAATACTCCTGTATTTTTGCCTTATGTAGCATTCTGCAGCTAACAACTCCATATCGTAGTACTCTGTGACACCATGTAGTTAGAGGGTGAATAAAAAAGGCCTTCTCTTTTCACTGTTTTTATGGGCTTGTATGAAGAAAAAGTAAATAAATATCTTATATTCACTGCTTCCCCACGCTCCTGGATTTTATAATACCTCTTCTATACATATTGTTGTCCTTCTGGCCACTACTTATTCAGCAATTATTCAACATGTTTAATCAACCCTTATTAGCCTTTATTCTTTTTCTGGTTCTGTTCTAGAATTGTGGTAATGGGATAAATAGACTCTATACAACAGATTCCTTTTGTGACATGGATCTCAACATTCTGGAAACCAGAGCTTTCAGATCAAAAGCTTTGGAAACCTTGCCTCCAGACCAACCAGATCTGGTATTGCTCTGTATGCTGTAAACAAATAGCTTTTCTTTAGGCCCCTGTGAAGTATGTTAAGGGAAGCCATATTATCTGAAATCCCATAAAATGATAATTAATTAAAGGGATAAATTAAGTTCTGCCAAAATTCCATTTCCTTTAAGTGATTAATAAATTTCATTTTTGTTGGGGCCCAAAAAGTAAAGTGCGTAAATGGAAGCAGGTTGGCTGCTCCTGTGTCAATACTGGAATATTTTAGTCAGTTTAACCCATTTCTGTTATGACTATGAAATATTAGCCTTTTAAATTAAGTTTATTAAGAGACTTTGATATTTTATTAAGAGTATATCCTATTCCATAATGTTTGGTTAGTTTATGTTTCATTTAAATCCATTTACTTTTCTATTAGTCAAGCATGTGTTTCAGTTGATACGTAACACCAACATAACTGGCAGACTTATTGATTCTCTTACAACAATATTAATGCCAGTAGTGCAGGCCAAATTGCTCTGGTCAAAGCTGTTTAACATAGCAGATAGCATCCAATTACATAAGGCTTGAGGGTAAACTTTGGTGAAATTGCAGAAAATCCATTATGATATTTCTTTGGAAGCATTTTTATACAGTTTGATATCTGAAAAGCATACTTGGTCTCAAACGCATACCAGGGAGATCACCACCTAACTACCTCTGTCGTGAGTTGTTGTTTGGCTCATTAATATTTGAAGCTTGGACTCCATGAGTTTTAGAATATATAATGCACTCTACATATAGTGGTCTACAATAATCTTGGGGTATTTCAGAACATTTTAATGCATTTCAGTGGGAAAAAAAAAGAAACCACCTGAAATTCTTGTCATAAGTTCACTTTATTAATGAAAATAATATCTTTATAGCAAGTGGCTAAATTCACTGGCTACAAAGTTCACAATAGGTCATGCCATTAGGAAAGACAGAATCTAGAAGCCTTGCCTGTCTGTTAGCTGTTGATATTTGAAGAGGTATATTGGTGAGATTGAAGCCAATCTCTCAAATGGTTCATCCCATGCTTAGTGCTAAATCCAGTTTCTGGATTGCCTGCAAGGTAAACATAACAATGCAAATAAGTGAAGTTACTCTTTTTGCCAGACCCCTGTTAATTCTGCTAGTCTGTAAAATGGAGTCTGACATTTGGGCCAGATACCAGTGTAATCCTAGTTATGGCCACATAAATCTTGTTGGTTTTTTTCTTTTTCCCCTAAGAATTCTCCTTCAATGGGCTGTTGATTCCCTTATATCTGCCTGGGTTTTTTTGTCTACATTCTTATTAATTCCTTACTTTAAACTGGAGTGCTTTAAGCACTATGTAGCCTATGACATTCCTGAGTAGGTTTTATTTCTTATCTTGCTGCTCATTGCTTCCCAACTAAATGTTCTTCATGAGAAACATGAGATTTTTAATCAGAATAATATTTCATTGATTGGGTTTTTTTTGTTTTTGCTTTTCTTGAAGCGCTGGTGACACTGAACTGCACAGATGTTGATATGTATCATTAAGATTTCCTGAAATGTTCTTATTACTCTCTTTCATAATGGCTATTATCATTGATGCTACTGTGCTCCTAACCTAATAGAGTAAGAAGTTTAATCTGTAAAGCACTTCCTCTTTCTTGAATTTTAGAACTGCTTAGCAAATAGCTGATTGGGCTTCTAGTAAAATTCTACCTGACTTCAGTTAGTTTGAGCAGCTCCTCAAGTCTTGTGTGGCCCAAGTGACAGGGCATTTCTGTCTGAGCAGAATAATAAGATAAATACCAGGCAGTAAGCCTTAAAAGGAGAAAAGTTGCGAAAAAATGAAATGAAAATTTATTTACGACACGCCCTATATAAGCTTGACCTTGCTCACATTGTAATAATTTCAAACCCTTCAATGACGTAAACCTGTACAAGGTTGAGCCTCATAAAAATAGAAAATGTGAAGGTTATGTGGCAATACACTGACAAGTTTCAATACCACCTCTTTCATAGCGAATAGCCAACATAGGTGCAGAACTGCCTGCTACTGGTGTGTGCTTACAAAAATGAGAGAAAAAAAGGGCAGAACTCTACAGGTATAGAACATAGGTCATGACACACACATTGAAGAGTCATGACCTTCAATATTAAGGCAGCAATTCTGTACTTAACTCTGTACATTATGAACAACAGCAACTAGATTAAGGAACACTGTGTCACCATAAATTGAGAAGTCAGAGAGTTTTGTTGCTTTGCCCCAAACTTAATGTTGTGCAAATGTTGTTTTGTTGTGTCTTTAATACAATAAAGGACTAATTCCTCAAAAAGCAAGGATATAAGTCATGTAAATGAAAACTTGTAAATTATGTCAGTAATCCATAACTCATACAACTGATTTGGAAACCAGAGCCTTATGGTTCAGAAAGAAGTAATTGCTTTATTAACTCCCATTTATCAGTATAAAACTGGCTAATTTAACTGACTGACTGATTTATATATTGATACTTTAAATTTAGCTCAACATCCTAATTTAATAAGGGAATCACATATGGATGTTTAAAAATATATTACTTTCTAGTTGGTTGATACTCTAAGCATGCCCTTATTAAGACAGATTATCTCCTTTCCCTTGTTCTTTATAGAGAAGGACAAAACAAATTATATATCTCATTCATTCTACCTGACAGAAAGGCCATGTTTCCATATAACCTCCTCTCTAGTAATATATTGAATGCATGGCTAACAGCATCATTCATTCTCTTTTAAACATCCATGATGTCAGTCTTTTGCAGTAGCAAGGGTGTATTCCTGCCTGCAGACTTGTGGAAATCACCACAGGGAGTCAGACTACTGAAGCACAGTCAAGCAATAAATCTACCAGGTACACTTGAAACAAAAGTTGAAAAGAAAAACTAATATGGATTTATACACCTCTAACTCTCCAATAAGTAAAGTCTTGTGTATGCTTAGCTGATCCTAAATTACAAGTCAGTAACTTCCTCTAAACCATAAAATCAGTGCAGTGGTATGTTGCTTACTTTGGTTAAAATTATTGATCTTGCCAACTATGATAATAAGCTTCTCAAGGGAGAGACATAGGTTAGGATCTTAATGAACACAGGTTTTAGATATTGGTATTAAATAACCTGTAGTGTAACACTCATAAATTATAAATTATTTAAGCAAGATTATAGACAGTATAAGATGTACAACCATGACTGTATAATAAATAAACTAAAAGTTAAAGTGTGAGCATTTCATGTATTTAACTTTCAAAATTAGCACTCCTGTGAAATAAGGCATTATCAAGTTGAGGCTGTGTGTAGATTAAAGTAGATAACTCTGCAGCATTTTACGTTCTGAAAATTTCTTCAGGTTTGTATTGATAGCTATTCAGACAATTGTCCAGCCAAGTGCTGATTTGGCTTTCAACTAAGACTGAAACTATGTGGGATTTGACCATAGAATCAGCCAAACTCCAAGTAATAGCAAGGTAGGTCTAAATATCAGGTAACAATTTACACTAAATTAAGGCTCGAAACGTCCATCTATATTTCATGCTACCATTCAGCAAGCAGGTTTTTTTTCCAGAACACCTCTTTAAAATATTGTTTCTTGGTTAGGAAATCAAAATATTTTTGTTTTCTAGTATTTTCTAGGGATTTGAGCTCAAGATGCTTCCTGATTTCAATCCTTAATAGCAGATTTTTAGAGCAATGGGAAAATTCACTTTCTGAAGCCTATCAAGTTCTAAAAGAAATATTTAAATTTATTTTAGAGCTTACATTTTTTCAATATAAACCACAGTATGTGGGTTTGGTACTTAAAAAATTATCCAAGTGCTGTTTTACAATATAGAAAATCTACCCCCGTGCTAGGACATTATAGGCCTGTCTCGGTGGTGATTCCCATTTTACATATCTGGACTTAATGTGCTTTACCTCTGCTGAAGCTGGACTTAGACAATACAACTATATACAAGAATTAAGCCTCCTGTCTTTGTTTTTTTTTATGACTACAGAGCCATCTGATCAGCAGGAGGGAAAAGAGATTGCAGTTTAGAATGCTAGAAGTAAAACTCAGTTGCCAGGGTTTAAAATCCACGTGTGTCTCATAGTATTCCTTCATCTTTGCAGCCTCATAACAATAAAATCCTATAATGTAGCTGAATTCATTATCTATTATATTACCTTACTCTTCTTCTTTCACTCTCTCCATTTTATACAGCATTTATTCTTGGCCATATGTTACGCACACAGTTCCCTTAACATATGCTGTACGTCTTTGGTGAATGTGAAAAATAAATGCCTGATTGGAACCAGAAAGCTATTAATGAAACAAAATGGTCATTATTCTTTATAAAATAATCACTGAAATGGACTTGCTAATGCCCTCCTTGAAGGGTTTCTCCTCAGTAATAATAGGTCGATTGCTGAGATGGGTGGGTAATTGAGAAAACTGAAAGATGTTCAAAAGGCTTAATGGTCAGGAAAGATGCTGAAATTTGGGCTTTTGTTCTGAAGACAGCACAAAATCTTTGAGAGAAATCTATAATTTACCAGAAATCCATTTGTTCTCTATTTGTAACAACTTCTGTTGTCTTTATATGCAAATTTAGCATGAAAGCAGACTACAGTTCAACCAGAGGTAAAGCTGCAACAGTACTGGCTTCAGATGTACTGAAGGCTTGCAAGAAAAATAACAGTTCTGTCTGTTCATATCTCATCAGCAAACCTCTCACTCACATTCAAGTGTTCTGCAGTTCAAAGCTGGTTCTGCAGTCTCACAGCAGTATTGCATTCACAGTGCAATGGAGTCATCTTGTATTTATCAGGAGTGAACTACTGCCAGCAGCCGAAAGTTTTGTGGTTTTAGTTAAAATACTTAAACGTTGCCCATCATGTATTCACTATCCAGATTGATGCACATTTTTCTCCCTTCCCCAGAAAAATTGTTTAAGGTCAAATCAAAACAGTTTATGTCAATAATTAATATTATGTTAACAACAGCACATTGACAAATTGTGGGTTTTTTTGCGTGATAGTATTGCTTTAAAGCGCAGGATTTTTTTCCCAATTTCTGTTCTAAAAACAATCCAAAAATTGACCCATGAAGACTTTCAAATTGTTCAATCATTCTGTTAATTAACTGACCACAGTGTTGTTACAATTAGCAGCAAATCTGTCCAGAGAACTTGCGAAATTTTTTGAGTGTATGGGCTTACCAGGATTTTCAGTTTGCTGTAGCTTTGTTAAACTTGAAACAATCCTTCAAAATTAACAGGATACCATCCAGAGAGAGTAGGCCCATGTGAACCTCATGAGGGTCAACAAAGCAAATTGCAGGATTCTGTGCCTGGGACAGGGCAACCCCATGCACAGCTACAATCTGGGGAGAGAATTGAATCAGAGCAGGCCTGAGGAGAAAGATTAAGGGGTATTGATTAATGGCAAGCTCAACATGAGCCGGCAGCATGTGATTGCAGCTCAGGAAGTCAAACATGTTCTGAGCTGCATCAAAAGAAACATGACCAGCAGGTAGAGGGAAATGATCCTGCCCCTCTACTGTGCTGTTGTGACCCCACCTGTGGTACTGAATTCAGCTTTGGGGCCCCCAGCATAGGAGGGACTTGAATCTGCTCAAGCAAGTCCAGAGGAGGTCACAAAGATGAAGCACCTCTCTTATGGAAACAGACTGAGAGAGTTGAGCTTTTTCAGCCTGGAGAAGAGGCCTTATTTCAGTAATTAAAGGTGGTTTGTAAGAAAGATGGGACAGACTTTTTAGCAGGACCTACAGCAATGCAACAAGGGTTATGGTTATAAACTAAAAGAGGGTAGTTTCAGACTAGATATAAAGAAGTCTTTTTTTTTACACTGAAGGTGGTGAAACATTGAAACAGGTTGCCCAGGGAGGTGATAGATGCCACATCCCTGAAAAAAATTCAAGGTCAGCCTGGACGGGGATCTGAACAACCCAGTGCAGGACTAGATGACCTTTAAAAGTCCCTTCCAACCAAAACTATTCAATGATTCTAAGAATAATAGCTATTGGCCCAATGAAAACATTGGTATGTAAAGCAAAATGCAGGCAGTTATTTTCACTTGCTTTGCAATGTTCTTTTAGATTACAATGTTCTCCTGAATCTATTGCAAATGGTGAGATCATTTTCTCTCTAGACTTGCAGAATTCAAAATAGAAGGAAATCTGGTGAAAAAGTCTCATCAGAGAATATATCTCTATACTAAATTTTTGTTCAAATAGGTACTGCTTCAGACAGTAGTACATAGAATCATAGAATAGTTAGGATTAGAAAGGACCTTAAGATCATCTAGTTTCAACCCCCCTGCCATTCTCAGGGACACTTCGCACTAAACCATGCCACCCAAGGCTATGTCCAACCTGGCCTTGAACACCGCCAGCAATGGAGCATTCACAACTTCCCT